>JAJSRW010001182.1:0-36812 GCA_022414725.1 Microglena sp. YARC
AGAGAGAGATTGGGCGGTGGGGCGCAGGCAATTTTGCAGGCCCGCAACCCTTAGGGCACGCAGCGCATCGGTTTTGCTCGCTCGATTTGCTCAATTCAGGCAAGTACGGGCTGATATACTGAAGTCGCTACCCCCATTCAGGGGTGGTAATCAGAGCTCAACCATTGAAATCGAAACGGGAAGTGGAAGTACCGGTGGTCAACGGTATACATGGTTCATCATGTGTTTCTTTTAAATCAGCACCTCATATACACTTATTTCGGCTGTTTTTCTACATGCCTTTGTAGTTCGCCTCTGTTTTTATCGTTAAGCTCTTTTAATGTGCTTTTTATTTCGCTTTTTGGAGTTTAATCGTTACACTAGGTTCTGTGGGTAGTTTGCCAAACCCTCACGTTTATTAAACTGGGTCCAGGACTCCAGGTGCTCCGGCGCTGTAAACAGATTGGCAATTGGATGTTTGCAGAATATGTTACAATTTCGGTCCCTCTTCCCCTACTGGTAACCAGATTTGTTTCTTGTTGCTTGAGGTGGGGTTATCTTAGAGGTATATTTACACAAGTTGGTAAGCTAGCGTCCTGGGGTAGTCCGTCGATGGGGCCGTCCCCCCACACGCCCCACCCCGCAGCCATGCGGCGGCCACGTTAATTCACTGTAAGACCTACACACTTCACACAAATGGAGACCCGGAGGGTCACTGAAGTAGTAGTGTAATTGAACAAACATGTACGTTGGATAGTAACAATGACTAATAACACGGCTATAAACCATTGATGAGTTTTTTCAGTGCTTAATATGTTGTGATTTAGGTTGCTCTAACATGCATATTGGTTAGAATTAGCATTCCAATATTAATACCAAAGGCTGTCAAAGACGCTTACGCGTGTCCATCTGTCAATAGCGATACGGGTGGGGGGGGGGGGGGGGGGGGGGGGGGGGGGGCGGGGGGGGGGGGGGGGCACATACCGTAAGTTACGCCAGATGCTGGTTAACGAGTCGGCAGCTTAAATGCGCGGGCGTACTAAGTGGGCTTTTGCATCGAAGCCAACGCATCGCTTACCTAGTTTTGTGGGCAAGAGAAAGAGGCAAAATTTTACAGGGCTTCCTGCCAAATGACCCTCCCTCAGTCCCTTCTCTTCTACGCCCTACCCTGATTAACGATGTGCGTGGTTTTGCATGTCGGCCACTACAACCGGCCGGATTGTTGAGTATGAGGGTAATCTAAAGAGAAGCCACTTGTGTACTGTGTGGTGCATTGCTGTTGTTGGTCCCGGTCTACTAACTACAGGGAGCAATCGTTGCGTACCATTGTCCGTTGCTACTGAGCCCCCCCCCCGCGCCCCTCCCCCCCCAGCTGGTATCGCTATTGACAGCTGAAACACGCGGAAGCGTGTGACCGCTGTCACGTTGAAATAGCTAAAAATACTATTGTATATTATAGTTTGCCTTTGTGGGTTCTTTTTCTTTTTGTTTAACGCACAGAGTCTCATAACACCCTGCGGTCGTCAAGTAGACTTTAACATGTATGTAAATGTAATGTAATGTAATGTAATTGTAATGTAATGTAAGTATGTAATGTAATGTAATGTATGTAATGGTAATGTAATGTAATGTAACTGTAATGTAATGTAATGTTAATGTAATGTAATGTAATGTAATGTAATGTAATGTAATGTAATGTAATGTAATGTAATGTAATGTAATGTAATATTAATCTTCCACCACTTTCCCCCACACTAGCTGGAGTGAAACACAAGCTAAGTGCAATGAGTGTGTGGAAGGTAACTATAAGGAAATATTCAGCTCATTTGATACATATTAGTAGGATATGCTCTTTTTCCCTCGAACTTTCTCAAATCCAGCGTTTTCTAATTTTCTAATTTTCTTTAACGGGCTTCTTAGTCTAGTTACTTATTACTTCATGCAACATACGCTAAACTAAGCTGACTTATAAATCTTTAGCCCTGGCTAATCATAGACTCATCAAAACCGATTTATATAAGTAGGATAATTGTAGGATAGAACGTGATAGTTCCGCCGGCAAACTTGGTTACATACGGAGCTTCAGCTAGCAATTTGGCTGCTTCGTCTCGCTTCCGTGTAAAAAGCAATTCCCAGTAAGACAATAGTAAAAAGGCCTAGGTGGAGTGTGTTGTTTATTGCCTCAACCTGAACTTGAAACTTGGGTTACAATAGCTTCAGCCCGCCAATTTGGCTGCTCGCCGTCTTAATGCAGTAAACACAACTAGCCAGAAAAGTGTAGAAGGGCCTTGGTGGCGTGTTTACTAACTCAACTTGTATTTTGAAACTTGGTTCCGTAAGCTCAGCGCCGCAATTTGGCTGGCTCGCCGTTCTTCATCAAGTAATTTGTTTTAACAGAAAATGGTAAAAAGCCCTGGTGGAGCTTCCCTTTCAACTTGAACCTTGGAACTTGGTTAACAAAACCGTAGCTTCAGCCAGGGTAAATTCAAAGCGCGCCGCTTTTTGGCTTTTTCAGCGCTAACTTTTTGACCCCCTTGCGCTTTTTAAGCGGGCAGTTTTTTGCAACTCCCTGTGGGCGCAGCAAGCAAATTTTGCGCTTTTTGCACTGGCAAAGCGCAGTTTTTTGTTCAAGTGCGCTACAAGCGCTGGCCATTTGGCCAATTGAAGTACCCTGGCCTCAGCCCGCAATTTAGCTGCTCGCTTGTCTTCACCAGTAAAACAATTGCGCAGAAAATGGTGAAAAGGCCTTGGTGAAGTTTCCCTGCTCGAATTGAACCTGAACTTGGTTACATTGCTTCAGCCCGCAATCTGGCTGCTCGTAGTATGTGTGGTACCACAATCAAATGCAAATAAATCAAATACGCCGCGACTATATATATTGCCTGCTTTCATATAGGGTGGATTATACCACGGACATCTGGCCAGGTGACCGGACGAAATTCGAGAGTTCGCAGGCCAGGTCAGCTTCCTAGGCGGCCTGGGCCAGGCCAGTATGGGACTTGAGGACCAGATCTTAGCTTGCATCGCTCAAATCACTTTCATCGCTTAGGCTAATTCAAAGCGTTGGGTTTCATCGCTAGTAGCCCACACATCGCTTAAATAAAAAACATTGGTGACCGTGTGGCAAACAGCTCAAGGAGGCTTTGCAATCAGCAACCACGTTTTTTTCCTTTTTTGGCTTGAAAGCAGCAGCTTCTAGTAGCTCCTCCTACAGCCAATGGCTACACGCATGGATTTCAGCAGTAAAGAAAACGAGAATGGCAGCTCAAGGTTGCTAGCTTGCGTACGGTTTGCTGGGTAGCTAGGTAGAGGGAGTTGCCTAAAGCTGCTGCTTGTAGCTGGAAAGAAAAACACTCATCAACTCGTTGTGGTCGGTCCCGTGCAAGCAAACGGGCTGCCCCCCTCAGACCTGCATTGTTGTAGAAGCTGTGTATTATACCCATCCACGCTATCTGGCGCCAAGAATGGCATGATGATAACGGAAGGCCACGGCTTATATACCGGGCATATATGACTGTAGCTGCCGGCTTACGCTACTGGTGTCGGCTTAACTCACGTCCTGATGAGTAACGGTTCTAACATGGATGTAATAATTTTCAATTTCAATTTCAATACCGGGCATGTTGGTGGTCATGCCCCAGTGCAAGCAAACGGGCTACCCCCCCCCTCAAAGAAAAACCTCACGTCTTCCTTTGTAACAAGGCCTACTACTTTAAACTGACCTGGGATTGGAGGTTGGCCCCAGTGCAAGCAGACGGGCTGCCCGGCCAACCTCACGCCTCGTAATAAGGCTGCTATTTCCTGTATTCAATGTAAATATTAATCAGCTAGGTCTAGTTCACTATATAAATATAAAGTTTACCTTCAATTATCCCGTCATATAAAATCTCAGAGCTCATCTCGATCTTGTTTTCTGGTCGGGCAAGTCCTTTTAAGCAAAGTGGCTACCCCTGACTGTAACATCCATTTTAAAATGAACACAACAAGAGGAGACAGGCGAAGGTAACAAAGAACGACCAGGCAAGATGCAAATGCAAATGATAGGCCTATGCAAAGATGCAACCAAGCGGGTAGTAGAAACGTATGAGTTTGTACTTCAAAAAGTACAGCACGCCATCCCGGCAATTAACTTTCCGTGTTTTTCAATTCAATTTATCATTTTAGATAGCTCATCGAAAGCAAATTGACCTCCTCTATCACAATATGCAATTACAAATTATCCTTTTTATCTACGCACATGTGTTTAAATGTGGCCTAAAAGTTTGATTTAGATAGCCAGATGGCACACATAATCAGAGCGCCACCTAGCCTTATTCCATTTCCACAACTGTGCTCCTGACGTGCGCTTGAGTATTAGATGGTGCAAGCCTAGTGGCAATGTGAACATTGCAACCACGGTAATGTAGTTTATATACTTATATACTCATATTATAATATTATTGGCATGTGAATGCTCCTTAGATTGGCCAACCGCTACGCGCTTCTCTGGGTCAACGCGCTTTCTGGCTTTGATTTGTTTTCTGGGAATCGGACAACCTGAACTTGCAGCATATTTTTTCCTGAGAGTTGATATGTGTGCCAATGCAAATTAAGCAGCGCGGCAATACCTTAACAGCCCATAGCAAAAGTATTTTCCCAACAGAAGTGCAACAAGTATTCATATATATGCATACGTTTATAATCAGCATATACAAATACAAATATCTGTTTGCTTCCCAACCCTTCACTTGGTATCTTTCAACTGCCTTTGTCACCATAATGGATGTCACATGCTGCCAGCAGCCACATCCTGCCCACTAGGTTCTACCCCGCCTACCCTCCTAACCCAACCTAACCCCCCTACTCACCTAACCCACCTACCAGCCTACTCCACTGTAAACCCGCCTACCAGGGGTACTACATTTTGTAAATTGTTCAGCCTTAAATCGCACAAACGGTTATTGTAAAATTGGGTCAGCGCTTTGTAGTGCAAGAAGCGCAAAAACTTGCGCGCTGCGCCACAGGGCGTTAAAAAAAACTGCGCAAAACGCACTGTGGGCTCAAAAAGCGTGCGTGAAATCGCGCTGTAGTAGTAACACTCGCAATGAAGGACCTGAGCCGCGCACTTTGTAGTACCCTGCGCCTACCCCACTACCTCACAACCCAGCCTAGCCTCCCACCTGTTTTGACCTATTGCTCGCACCCTCCTTTTCAATTCAACCAACGTCCTCTCATTTTTGCTTGTGGTTGCGTGCGTTGTGTGCAGGCTGTGCAGGCACCAGAAGCCTTATCAATGGTGGGTGCAGCTAGGCAAGCTGCGCATACATTGAAGCAACAACGAGCCACCTACCTGCGTCACCGTGGGATGCCGGTGGTGGCAGGCCTCAGAATCCATTATGGAGGCACCTGATGCAGCAGATCTTGCACACTCAGGCGCAGATAATGGGCCAGCAGGCGGGACCTTCCGTGGTGGTCTGCATCGCAGGTGGTTGGTGGCAAGCAGCGCAGCTCTCCCCGTGGGAGGTCTGAATGGGAATGTCAGTCTATGCTCAAACTCACTACGCAAGCACCACAAGCAGCCAAGCGCCGGATGCCATGACTGGCAGTAGTGGGGGGGGTGGGGATGTGGGCAGAAGGGTCGGGCGCAAACAAAAAAAGGGAGGCAAAAAAAAAGCAATCCGGCTTCTTGGCAACCATCGATTGTTTGGGGTTCAGTTCATCATGCTTTTTTCTTTTCCAAGCCCTTTTCCTATACGGTTGGGCAAGTCCTTTAGCCTTTTGGCCTGCCTGGACTGTAACATACATACTACCACCGGGCCTCCATTCGCTCGTTGATGGGGGACTCACAGATAATGCTAAATTGTGTTCAGAATGGCTGAAATATATTGCTGTGCATCCGAAGATGAAAATCGCCTGTTTTGTTGTGAGTATGGGAGTCCCTTTGGCCTGGGGCGCTCCCATGCAGCCCACTCATCGACCCAGATTTGGGACGGAAACTTAAAAACTGGCCTCCAGCCTTCGTACACAAAAGTCGTAAATCAGTTTTTTTTTTCAGACCAGTGCCAAAAAACCGCGGCCAAGCCGTGGGCCGTGGGGGGTTTTTTTGGGCCTAAAAAGAAATTGGTAAAAAAAAAAAAAAAAAAATTTTTTCCCGGGTTTGTTTTTTTACACCCTGGTTTTTTTTGGGGTTTTAAGTTCCCCTAAATGGAAATTAAAAAAAAGCCACAACCTTTTTTTTTAAAAATTTGAGTAAATTTCAAGTTACAAACTTTTTTTATGAATTAGCATTTAAAATTGTAATAATTCCAGTTTTTGCCATTTAATAGAGTTAAAGCAAATTAGATTTGTAAAATATTCAGTTTGATATTCTGGTCCAGAAAAAACATAACTATATATATATACGAGGGGGGGGAAAAAGGAAAAAAAGATTTTTCGTAACGCGCAATGTTTCGATATGGATAGAGAACCGCGAAGCATAGTCGAATACAAAAAATCATGTCGATACCCCACAGGCGGCCGAAGATAAACGAGGGGGGGGGGGGGGGGGGGGGGGGGGGGGGGGGGGGGGGGGGGGGGGGGGGGGTCGACCGTTTTTTCCCAATTTTTATTTTTGTAACCTCGTGTAACTTTCCCTTGCCCAGTGCGAATTTTTCGAGCGTGAAGGTACACAATGAGTACGTCTCGACCGAGAGGAGTGGCGGAATCTGCATTAGTTAAGTAAGGTTTAACACGCAGGGTGTAATAGGTGGATCTCCTGGAAGGTACATCCAGGCCTGGAAGACGCAGGCTGGACGTCACCGCAGACCTTCGCGCCAGCTTTCGGCACGAAGCAAGTTGCGGCGAAAAAAGCGCGCGCGCAACGCGGTTTGATGCGCGTTCTGAACTCTGGTCCCCTACGAGGTTCCTAAAGCCCAGTGGACCCCCCGCCACCCCCCCCCCACCGCACCCACCACCCCCGCCCCCCCCCCCCCCCCCCCACACACACACCACACACGACCAAACAACACAAACACGCACGCCACACCACACACCAGACACACACATACACACCACCCGAGCAGACGCAATCAGGCTCCAGAATACAAGCTGAAAGTCCGATGAAGCCATGATAATGAAATGATAATAAAGTTTAAGAAACGTAGACAGATAAAATAGGCCTTCAGTCCTTTACATACTTAGTGATCTCCTCCAAGGGTGGCGGACAGACTGCGGAGCGCTCAGAAAGTTGTAAAAAATACTGAAATCTTAAATAACTTTGTCCAAACTTGAAATATTGTAACCCCCCCCCCCCCCCCCCGGCCCGCCCCCTTTTGGTTGTATATCGGTTGGAAAGGCTTGACGAGGTGATGCTTATGGACCCCCTTTTTCACTATGTTTCCTGTCTGGGTGTTAAGAATATGATGTCTCAAAGGGGTGAGGGAGGGGGGGGGGGGGGGGGGGGGGGGGGGGGGGAGGGGGGGGGGGGACGGAGGGTGGGGGGGGGGGGGGGGTCAGGGGTCAATATAACAACTTCCGAACATGCCGGTCTGCCACTTTAATTCTTGCCCCCCCTCAGTAATATATATCATATATCAGTTACAACTATATGATAGCATTGTATTGTATATTCAGTTACAACTATATGATAGCATTGTATTGTATATTCAGTTACAACTTTATGACAGCATTGTATTGTATATTCATTTACAAACTATATGATAGCATTGTATTGTATATTTCAGTTACACACTATATGATAGCATTGTATTTGTTATATTCAGTTACAACTATATGAAATAGCATTGTATTGTATATTCAGTTACAACTACATTGATAGCAATGGTATTGTATATTCAGTTACAACTATATATGATCAGCATGGTATTGTATATTCAGTTGGCAATTATAGAGTAAAGCATTATATTTTATATTCAGTTGATGTTCTATCAGAAATCATTATATCACATATTCAGTTACAACTATATGATAGCATTGTATGTGTATATCCAGTTACATCTATATGATAGCATTATATTGTTTATTTGTTGCATATACACGGTTAGCATTCTAGGTTTGTCAAGTACAATATTGTGGAATTTTATATGCGCCATGATGTACCGTTAGCGTACAATATATCATTGTATCACACACAATGCTCCTACGTTACTGTTTTGATAAAATTGCCCATAATATTGGAACCAGAACGATATTGACAACCAGCATAAATTAGATGCAGCTAATTAAATTTAATTGTGTCAGCTAGAATGCTGGCTGAAGCTATATAACCAAGTTTCAAGTTCAAATATCAGCTATTATTCAGTCAGCTTCTAACAGTTGGGTTATGTACTTATGTAGGATCAGTTGAAATGTAAGGGTTGGCATCTGTAGATCAGTTGGAATTTCTGTTGGGGTTCTGTAGGATCAGTTGGGGGTTCAGCTAGCAACTGTAGGATCAGTTTTGGGATTCAGTTGGGGTTATGTAGATCAGACCAAAACTACACCATTCGAATTTACCCATGTAACCTCTGCGCTACTCATTCTCCTTCTTAGCATTCGCGTAGCGCATTCGCATCCTCCTACGTCTGCGCTACCGAATGATACCAACCTGCTCTCTGTTTCGTGCAGTTTTGGTCAACTCTCCCCGAAACTGCAACCAAACGGAGCTCATGCTTCCGCAGAGGCGATGCTGCCTAATCGAAGTGGCTGTCTTCAACATCTGACGCGAGTCGCAGCAATCGCTGTGATCGCAGGGTGATATGCGGTTATTTTGGTCGGCTGCACCTCTGGCAGTCGAAAGTATGAATTTCGCGAACAGAATCGCGCCTCTCCCTGAGACTTCCCAACAGGGGGGGAGCAAAGGCGCGTATCCCTGGTGCATTCTTGATGGTCGCTGCCAGGAGCGAAGGCTCCATGCAATCGAGAAACCTACTAACGAACACTTTCCCCCTCCATGCAGGTACCCAGGACCAGCTACTGCTTTTTTCGAACGCGAACCTTCCCACCGAGCGTCACATTACCCTTCTGAACGCGGCACCCGCAGACCGGATCGTCATAAACGACTCCTGGCAACTACCCACAAATACTAAGGCCCTCATCACACTCGAACAGCTCAAGCGCGACACAACTTGCCCAATCATGTACAAATTTAGCCCCCGTGCCGCACAAGAATTGCATAAGCAAGGAGAGTCGAAACAAGAAAAGCCGAAGCAGGATAAGATCCATACTAGCGGCTCTGCGAATATAGAACACCGCCGCTTGCTACCAATTCCAACTAACGCGACGATGCGATCAGGGCAATGCAGCGAACTCAGATCACCAACCTGCCGCCAGGACCCACATGAGACGATTTCTCAACCATGCAACCATGCGACCAGGTGACCATGCCAAACCCAAAATCTAGATCACACACTTGCTGTCAATACCCACCTGAAAGAGACCATGCACCTTGCAAATCATACCATCGTACGACCCTTCACACACAGCAATGCCCCACCAAAAAGTCATCATCATAATAAACACCAAGTCTCCCCCCAAATGGAGCACAAGCCGTCTCTCCAAAGCAGAGCACAAGTCTTTCCCAAAGAAGCAACAAGCCTCATTACAAACGAGCACAAGTCTTCTACAAAGAAGCAACAAGCCTCATTTAAAACGTAGAGCACAAGTCTTTCCTACAAAGAAGCAACAATTACCAACGCCTCAAAAGAAGCACCTTACAAACGAGCACAAGTCTTCCTACAAAGAAGCAACAAGCCTCATTACAAACGAGCACAAGTCTTCCTACAAAGAAGCAACAAGCTCATTACAACGAGCAAAGTCTTCCTACAAGAAGCAACAAGCCTCATTACAAAACGAGCAAGTCTTCGACCTACAAAGGAGCAACAAGCCTTCCTCCAAAGAAGCACAATCTTCCCCCAAAGAAGGAAACAAGCCTTCCACAAAGAAGCTAAAGCCCCTCTCCCCAAAAGCATCCAGTAGAGTAGGCACCCTGGCCCAATAACTGTACACCAATGTGCAACCTAGTGTGATCAGAGATGCCCAAAGACACTCCTGGGTAAATCCATACCTGAGCATGTGCCCTCATGTGATACCATTTCTAGTATTTTTCGGGTGGTGCTCACTCCCTATGCCTCAGACGCATGGGCCAGGGGCTCATACTATGGAACATTATAATAGCGGGATGGGCAATTAATCACACCACATGCATCTACTGACCCTGCCAGACTGCCCCCCCCCCTACCCTAAACAGAGCTACTAGACGTAGACAGGGAAGAGGCAGCAAGGCTTTTATCTATAAGGCACGGAGATGTCATGTAAGAAGACGTGGTCCCCTGCCGCCCCCTGCCTCATCATCGGAAACCTCCATGCTATTATATTACCCTTTCCGGTAACCACCCTGCTCGTATTACCTCATGACTCCCCAGGTCATCACCAGCCTCAATACACCTCACCATCCTCACTAGCCTAATTACACCCTCAACCCGCTTGCCTGCCCCCTCACCCCACCTGTAGAGGAAGGGGTCAGACCTCGCCCCCACTGCCATACCCCCTACCCCCGCCCCACCCTCATACTGGGGAACCTCAAGTATTCGACCTCTGCCAGGCCCACTCAATGAATAGCCAACTTGGGGTCCCGCCAGGCCACCAACAGCCTCCCCGCCCCACCCAGCCATCTCCACCAGCCCTAAAACACATCCAGATCCAACTGCCCACCCCCCCACCCCACGTGTAGAGGAAGGAGACCAACCCCGTCTCCCCCTCCTCTTCTCCCCTCCCAACCCACCTCCCATACTGGGAACCCCAAGCATACTAATTTCTGCCAGTCCCACGCCATAAATACCTACCTAGGAGGTCCGTACATAGAACCCGCTAGCTATCCTCGCATACGCTGATCACCTCCACACCAGCCGCCGTAGAATTAGGGACGAGCACTACACAACTGGACACGGCCAGGGCAACTTCTCAGTCCCCCTGCTTAGCTCCTTCCTGCATCTACACCACCCCATTGTGGGCATCCTCACCCCGTTGTATAACCCCCTTAACACCCCTGCTCAGCTTCCCCTTCCTAACCATGGACACCGAGAGACATACCCCAAGGGCATCATGCCGGGCAGCACAAAGGAACAGATATTAGAGCGCCTCCACCGCCCACCAGGCATGCATACTCAACTTCAGCACGGTATTTGGCCATGCAGCCACAATCAAACACTTCCAGGGTTGAGTGGTACTTGATAGACCTCTCTCAAACACCAACCCATTTCTCCTGAACACCCTCGTAAATGGGCGAGCATCCAGGGCCACACCTATACACTACAACCAGGAACACAACCAATGAAGCATGGCTAGATCACAACGCCCATCAACCCTATGGAGGAGGACCTCCCGGAGGACGCCCATGGAGGAGGACCAAGCCACCACCCCCCACTCCCCGCATGTACAAACAACCCAGACCACCCACCGCAACCAATCTCCCATATCGGGAACCCCAAATCGACTCCAACTGCCAAATACACTCCATCAACATTTACCTGGGGTACAAAGCTCTTGATCTTGACGAATCCTAGACTTTTCTGTAAAATTAGACACTCATGTGCGCAACTATACGTGCCAACAATGGACCCTAGAAGGGCACTATGACAGTCTCACTGGTAACTATTCTAGCAATCTTATTCATTTCTACCTTTCTTCCAACAAATCTCACCTTGGCCTCCTTACTAAGCACACCAACCCAAGATACATTCCCCACCATATTAGCCCCCACACAGAAATCGCAGGGACTTCACTGACCTACTCTGAAGGTATCATGCTGGGCAGCTCACAGATGCAGATCCTACAACGCATCCCTACCAACTGCTCTTGCTTCCTCCTACATTATCACTCTGGATATGGACATGCTAAGGCCAATTAAGCAACTGGACGGTGAGTGGTGGGATATGAACTCTGAAGGCCCCTATCCCCTGAAGCCTCCTGACTGGCAACATCTTCAAGGGCACATTTACACCCTTACAGACACATCTGGACTACCCTGCCCTCAACTTTTCCAGCCTGAAATTTACTATGAACCAAACAACCAACTCAACTATCATTATAGACCTACCTACCACTTCTACTCCACAATTATTACCGGACTCCTCAGACCAGATAGTTCTTACAGACCAGATGGATCTTACAGACTCGCTACAACTTCAACAACTTCTCTCAGACCTTCCACACCCTACAGATCACATTCACCCTGCAAGATCCTACAGAGCCCCCAGCTCCTACAGAAACTGTTAGACCTTCGTCTCTGATGATGAGGAGCCTCCCAATCTAAGAAACCTAAAAGAACCTCTACCCGTTGCAACCCACTTCCCCTCCACTCAAACTCTACACATAAATCACCGACCACCAAAAAAAACACCCAGGGATACAACTCAACCTCCCAAGACTAACCTTCCTATCCCTACTAGACCTGCCATACCCGACAGCAACAAGATGCGCCAGAGCAGGATCTTTGGAGCAGAACCTCCTACCAAGAAACCTACCTCCCCCCAGACTCACAACAAAAAACCCTTCCAACGAAAAGAATTAAAATAACCCACACTACCTGCATATCCTGTTCAACAGCAGCAAAACTGCACTCTATCTGCACTAATTATCACTTCCAACTGCAGAGGCATCTTCTCATCCTGGGAAACACTCTACGACCATATTCGAAACTAATGAGCCAGACATTGCTATTGCACACCGAAAACAAAACTCACCTCTAACAACACAGGTATAAATTAATATGATCAAACAAGACCTATCTGACTACCACTTTCATCACAGCAGCAAAACCATTAAGGCAAGCTACCAATGCAGACAACATTGTAACCCGCTCAGCTGGAGTTATCACACTTAATAAAAAAGACTTTACTACACATCCAATTAAACATGAAGTCCCCACGACATAGCTGGTCATCTCACTCATCAAACTATTAACAACACTACCCCACATTTAGGCGTCTACATGCCCTGCAATGACCCTGCCAAAAAGAGCCCGAATGTATGAACACATTCACTACATTATATCCCAAAACCCTCTCATCACTATATTGCAGGGGGAGACTGGAATGCAGCCTACTACCTTACTAATAAAAGCAACACAATCAAGCACCTGGAGGACCAAGCCCCACTATCAACACCTTTAATAAATATCCAATTCACATTCAACCGTCAACCACGTCCCCACACTTACTCAGACAACACTTCCTACAGTAGCAGGATAGATGACATCAATTCTCATCAACCCCCCAACTGCAACCACGGTGACAGAAGCTGCACACCAAATGGGAGACACACTGGGACCACTTGACCCTGGAACAACACATTTACCTCCTCTCTCTTTCCCCCCTCCTAACCTTGATATACCACCTCACAATCCAACACCTCAACTGCAGCTTCCTCTCAAGCAACAAGACATGGCCAAAGCTAAAGAAGCCATCTCTAATCAATTTCTCCGTCAATTCCAGCACAGCCACATTAACATAGATAAAGCCTGGACTATAGCACAAACTTTACTGGGAGAAGATAAAACATCTGCACACATTCAATCTATTAGACAAGAACTCAAAGCCACCATACCAGAAGACCTTAACAGCATGACAAATCATCTCATGGTCCTCTTATCACCAAGCTCTCTCCATCATGACTGACACCTGCCCTAACCAAGCCTAGTACACCAGGCACCTTCCTGCCAAGACAAACTGCCAAACCTACAGAAGACTTAACTACCATATTAAACACATTAAAGCACTCGAACAGCTTCTCAACCACCTTGACCAACAACAATACATGGAACTTAGAAGCACACCTCACACGGCAGGCACATACTCACCTACCACTAAAATTAAAATACAACAGCACTTTCAAAATTTACTCCTCTCTGACTATTGTTCTCCTTAACTGCTGATATTAAACAAAGTATTACAGAATTACGTCACATGCAGGTTGCACTCAAAGAGGAGAGAGCAACCGCCTCCATTAAGAAATTCCCGACGCCGCCTCAGTACACAAGCACGACAAACTCACAGGTATATTTTCTCTCCTGAAAATCACACACACAACCCACTGCTCTACTGGACGCATCCACACACACACTCAGCACTAGCACCCAGGGTCTCCTGGAAGTTATGACTAAACATATGGGAAAAACTCATGTTCACCTCCCACTCCACCCAATCTCAGATGACTATACACGACACGCCACCTCCCCTCCATGGGAAATACACACAGACCAAATACCACTTGGAAACTCCAGCCAACTACATACAAAACACTGCCTCTCCCTACACCTTTCTCTCCTCCTCACCACCTATGCTGACTGTATTAGGAAACTCTCTACCTAACAAAGCCACTGCCCCAGACGGCATACCTAATGAATTACTTATGTGCCTCCCACAGGAAATGCACCTCATCATACACAAACTCATGCAGCTAGTATGGATCCTGGGAGAAACACCAGACTGCTGGAAAACCTCACACACAGTCATGCTCTACAAAAAATCAGATCCTTGCTTACCTCAAAAACTACAGGCCCAATAAGCCTTAACAATGCTGTAGCCAAACTCTGGACCTCCCTTGTTACTAACACTATTACTACCTACTCTGAAACCAACCACATTCTTAGCGCCTGCCAAGAAGGTTTCAGAAAAGACAAAAGTACCTATAGACAACTCTTGACCCTACTCCACAACATTGAGGACGCTGCCCTCTTCCACCAGGACCTCTATTGCTGCCTACTTCGACTTTAGCTCTGCTTTTAACATGATTGATCACCAAAAACTTCTCTGCATCATGCACAGCTTGGTTACACCCACGACACTATAGATACTATTAAAGGAATCTACACAAACTCTACTACACATATTCTCCTTAACAATACACCTGGCTCCCCCATCCCCATCACTAGGGGCACCATCCAGGGGATACTCTCTCCCCCCTACTCTTCATTATCTTTCTAGAAACCCCTACACAGATGGCTCCGTTCTGGGGACGAGGATACAGAGCAGCATCCCTACCCTCCAAAAACAGCAGATGAACACCACACCAGCAGCTTGGGGTATGCTGACGACACTGCTGTCCTAACCGCAGCTCAGAGGACCTTCGCATCCAATGTGGTAAAGTTCAAACTTTTAGCATCTGGTCGGGCATTCCTCTTAACGCCACCAAATGTGTGGTCAGTGGCATACTCCACAAATCACACCCCTCTCAAACCTACTCACAACAACACTCTCAAACAAAGGCTAGATAAAATTCCACTAGGAAACTCCTATGCTACCTACCAGCCGCCTGACCAAGCCTACAAATACTTGGGGTTCACATCTCACTTACCTTAAATTGGAAAACTCAACTCCACTCTACTATTGAAACCATTCACAATAAAGGGCTGAGTATCCTCACCAAAGCTAAAAACAGGGCAACCCCCACCCAATGCTTACGAATAATTTTCACAATGTGTCAGAGCAGCTATTAAATACCCCATGATAATAGCTCCCTTCTCACTAACCGACATTCACGTCATTGACAGAGCAGTATTAAAAACAGTTAAACTCTGTTTGCTCCCTTCCCAGATCTTTTCCGACAAGAGCACTCCACCTCCCTAAAACAGAGGCAGGACTAGGGGTGCCCTCCCTACTCACTGAATACACCCAGATTACTGCAACAGCCCTCACCCAGTCCATGAACGACCAAGTCACCTGGGAATCCTCACTAGAGCTCTCCTTAATAAATCAACTTCCACCATGACCACTCTAGATCCTCTCTCTCTATCCCGCAAGCAACTTAAGTATATGTCCCTAGCCCGCCAGCTGGAAATTATTAAAAAATCTGACATAACAATTTCTTGGAATGACACAGAACTTCTTGACAAACTTAACATACACTCTCTCCTCTCCCTCCACAGGCAATCCCTGTATCACTCATGACTCCATTCATGACCTGGCCATCTATTCATACATGACCTGGTCACCCCCATGGGAACTCACCTTGTCAGCACTACAGATCTCTCTCTTATCACCTTACACAAAGTTACTAAACACCACAAACGGTCCCTGAACCGCCTCACCGCTCACCTCTCCTCCCTCCAAACTGTCGCCTCCCCAATAACACTCTGACCCACTTCCCCTCTCACACCGACAACTTGCGCCCGGTTACGCAAATTGCGCAGAACACAACCGATAACGTTAAATCTCCTGCTTCTATTGAACCCTCCACCCACCCACCCAGCTGTACCAACCTCACGCCACTGTTCACTGACGCAGACTACGAGGCGGATTCCATTGGGGACCTGGAAGGAAACCAATGGTGGGCGTGGGCCCACGCAGACCGAAGGCAGTCACGCGCACCAAGCATGGGGCTGCGCCCAGCAGTGATGACCACCTGGCAGCACGCCACTACTGTGCAAATCCTGGATCCGTCACTCCTCCACCTCTAAATTTTACCGTGCATATAGAATAACTCACCTCACACCCTGACAGATCCGCGAGGCCATGACATCCCCCGACAGCAGCGCACCTGCACCACACGGCGCGCCTGCTCCACCTTACCTACGGATCCCAATACAAAGCCCTGCACATCACGAGCTGGCGGGGCACGGGCTCCTACAACGACGACAAAAACTAGTCACTTCCACTGTTGTCCACGTTCAATGGGCCCCAACCATCATGCACAACGAACATATCAACTCCTACACACACATGGGATACAGCATCCACCACAGCACATCTCTTACCTCCACTACCTCCACCATACATATGCGAAACCCCAATCTCACCATGCGTCTCACCTTGTTGAACTTTTGGGACAACCAGCATAGACCAATTAACCCACACTTTTAAAACTACTCCCACATTAACCACACACCTCAACCCTAGTGAAGGACACCCACCTTACTAACCTTCAACAACAAGGCCAATGGGCCACCTCCCCAGGATTTAATGCTGACAACCACAACCTTGTTCACAAACTTCTGAAAATTGACACACACGACAGGCACCCAGACTGGGACATTCAACCACCCTCAGCCTACATTATACAAACAGGCATTCTCACCACTCTGGATGACCAATCCACACACACACACACACCAACGTTTCATATCTTATAACCCCACTGGTCACTGTCTTGGCCACATTCCAACGACAGACTAACCTCTCTCAAACAAAACGATGACCACTTCAAAAAATCACCACCCTACCAAATGGAACCAACTGACCCAAGGAGGAACATACCACACTGACTTAGCTGCCCTCTTCACCAGATACAGAAGCTGCTCCTGCTGCTACCAACCAGCTCTTTCTCCTTTTCTCTCTACCAAGCAGCAGCTGCTCTGGGCATTTACTCACCATCGTACTTCTAACCCCCTTAGCTACGACCAAAGCCTCACCAGCTTCTCTCTCTAGCCAGCCCTGCTGATCAAGCTCTTTGGCTCCAACCAAGACCCCTTTCTTACCATCTGGACTGGGGGCTCACTGGTGGACATTCCTAAACTCCACGACACAAGCACACCAAGCTCTAAGGTGGGCCCTAGCCAGTGCTGACCATGCTGAAAATACTCTCAGCCCTACCTGCACCCTGATGCTCCTCCCTGACGACCTTGCTGCCCCTTACAAAAACCCTCCTCCACCACTCCTGGATTCACTATATTGACTCCAGACCGCAGTCTGAATTTTATACTACCTCTGAAATTTGGGCTTGGCAGCAGCAAATCTCACACTCCACCCTCCACCCCACAAACTACACCTCATCCTTATATGCAACCCCCACAGCCAAGATACCTATTTTCCTAAACTCCCAGATTGTATTGACCAATGGACATACTACATGCAAAGCCTCTCCTCATCCTGGGAGCCCTCTACTATCACTCCACCTCCCACTCTTACCTTCTCTGACATTGTCATTACTTACCCCCAGAAACTCAAATCTCTTGCCAAAAATCCTTGGCAAACTCCACTCCACCAACACCCTCCTCCCTCTCTTCTTACCACTACTCACCCTTGTCTTCACCTAGCTACCCCCCTCCTCAGGCCTCCAGGTCTACACAGATGGTAGCCTAATAAAAGGTAAACCAGGGCACCCTAGTAAAATAGGTGCTGCAGTATATGTCCCGGCTGCAGGACAAAGCTACACCATCAACCCTGGGGAATAGGGGCCACCAAAACTAACAACAGGGCGCCAGAACTGGTAGCCATCACCAAGCCCCTTCTCAACATTGACTACGACAAATCCCTTACACTCCATACAGACAGCCTCTGCTATCTTCAACTTATTAAAAAAAATGATTCATGACCCTACCACAACAACCCGTTCCATTCATACTGAACTTCTGCAATCAATTCAAAAACACCTCATTCAACGCATCCTGCATGGCTCACACACCACTCTTTGTAAAGTCCGTTCCCACACAGGTATCCTTGGAAATGATAGGGCAGACATTCTGGCACGCAAGGCAGCTGAGCACCCTGCCTCCACCAATTTTACTTGACAACACTGGGGAAATCCCCCGCCACAATGTCTACTGGCCCACAGTTCAACCTCCTCGCACACCCATGGGAGATATTCCCCCACGCATCCTAGCACCTAACCTTACACAAGGTATCACCTCTAACCTGCCCACTAGCTGCCGAAGTTGCATCGCAAAGCAGTGGTAGTAAATGAAGGGCCGTATAACCTATCAGCTTGGATAACACTCCGGAGAGTGGACTTTGTGTGTGCAGCACGCCAATCTATAAATGCGGAGACGAGAATAAGTTACAAGCACACAGGAGACCCATTAAGGGCACCAGTGGAGAAAGGGGGCGGTAGCCTGGAACCTGATCAGGGTACAGGCTAGACAGCGCGTGTCAGAAGAACCGATGACGCAGTCAACAGGAAGCTGACATAGTACTGTCAGGACCGATAGTTCTAAGGGAGTACACAAGGAGTCACCAAGACATAAAACAAGCGAGAGCACCGCTATTCATTGCTGATACTCCACCTATGACGCAGGTGACATACAATACTAGTACTCCACCTATGGCACTGGGGACATAGAACCATAAACTGGTAGGAAACAAAAATTATTAAGGAACGGCGGAAAAAACAGGAAACCAGAAGAAAAGCCCTGGTCTGAAATAAAAGGATGAGAAAAGGATGAACCAAAAACCACTGTATACTCCGAAAATGTAGCAGCAAAAAACTGGGTCATACCGAGCTGAGCTGAGACCAAAATGGAAATGTAACCATCCATGGTAAGCGCAAAAATACTATTCATCCAGAATAGTAGGCACCAAACCAGAAAATCACAGGGAGGCCAAACAGAAATCAATCCTAATACCAAAGGAGGGAACAACGGTGACTGAAAGAACCGAGAACTTAACCCAAAGAAGAAGACTGAAAAAATCGTATATCAAAGTTGGGGAACAACGGTATAGAAAACCCGATCCGGGAATAGGAACCTAACGCCAATCAATGATAACCAAAGAGACGATTGAAATATCGTGTGAGCGCAGCACACGAGAGAATCAAAGCCTAAAGACGCAGACAAGAGGACACTAAAGACTACGATGGAGAAAAAAAAGTCGATGGAAAAATCCCATTACCTTAAAACTATTCTTAGCATAGAATTCATGACTAGTGTTGGATGAAAAAACCATGATGAACTGGTTTCTCACTCAAAGATGGAAGTAAGAAGATGTATGAAAGTTAATTATCATAAATCCCCAGCTACGGCACTAACGAAAAAACAGTCTAAGAGGTGGTATCGCACCGCAAAAGAACTCGTGCACTCAAGACAAACCAAGCGCCTAACTAAAGCAAACCAAACCTGCAGCAACTGAAAAAATCCAAAGGATGCGAAGTTAAAATTTCAAGAAACTTGTAACCAACAAAGGAAACACAGTTCAATGAACAATAAAGGGTAGATGTACAACCATAGTACATAAACACTATTGTCCACCTGAAAAATAGTAAAACGCATAAAAAGGACTTCAAAGAATTTACTGCAAAGGATGGACTGAAAGGGCGCTTGAAATACACTCGGAAAACAAGAAAGAGGTGAGCGGCGTACATCTGCAAGTACAACTGCAAGATTACCCAGCCCCCACCAATTCACAGTAAAATCCGAAGGGAAAAAACTACTACACTCCACAAAAAGTTCCAATCACATGAGGGGGCTGGTGATTGCTAAAAACAGTGTGGAGTAAAAAGAAATAGCTAATCTATGATGAGCTCCACCGAACGAACCATCGCCTATGGAACTAAGAGTCAGAAACCATCAAGACGCTATAACGGTGGTCTGAATTAAGTACCCCCTTCACCAAAAACCAGAAAGACAGCTGAAAGAAGCTGCCTAAACAAAGCGTCTAACGCTCCACCAATCTAGACTAACCTATAAGTCAGTCTTCAGGAGGTGCTGAGGATAGGCACTCACACATAGGGCCATGTTAACCTACGTATGAGAACCAGCAGCACCTAAAACAATGAATCCTGGGTTGACTGTAACACCCCAGCCATACGCAGTATCAAGCTAGACCAGTGTTCAAGATCATCACTTACCGCCATTCGGCAACGGCTACATCATCACATGGGCTTGACCCGAGTAATCACCAGGGACGACAGGAGTCGTCGGAATTAATCGACACCCGCGAGCCATCCGAGGTGGTCGGAGGTTGGCGACTATTAGTCAATGGACCTGATCCAGGTACCCACTATGATCGAAGGCTGTCTAAATCCTAAAGCTTCACCGCTAAAACGTGGCACAGAGGAGGCCCTGGCGACCCCCTGAGATTCGGCTAAGATTATAGTTGGATATCAACTTCCCCCCGCCCTAAAACTTCACACACAATACAAGCAAGATCAGGCCCTGGTCTAGAATGCAAACAATGATACATCCAGCCAGGCCAGCCAACAACAATTGGGGTTGTTAAAGGCGTAGGAATTACCGGTAACACATAACATATCACCGTTTGATGACAGGAGGATGCAAGCGGGCACGGGGACCCATACTAAAGGGAGAACCCAGGAAGACAGTTTAGAACTGAACTGGAGATAGAGAGTACATCACTACTCACTACTAACTGGCGCAACATTGGAAACCCAAATATAATAACCCTTACTCACCAGGGAATACCCAACCAGTCTACCAAATAATGCCTTTCTAACTAGCTTGTTGCGTGACTGCCCAATACTAAGATTACATAGCAAGGGCAACCAAACAAACGCAACAACGACACATCAGGTGCAACCCCAAAGAAAAGCTCCGAAGGAGTCTTGTCTCCCTAGATGAACACGCGATTGCGAAGATAACACACTAGCACCATGCTGAGCAGTGTCATCATCAACAACTCATGCATGCCCCCAACTAATCGAGATCAAACCATGCCTCTATACCACTTAACTAAAAATTCCTAAGCCCTATCAAGAACTCAAACACTTGAACTCAAACTCACGTAGCGAAGGCATACACCTAAGGGGGAACCAGGGGCACGGGAAGACAAAGTAGTAACCTCTGACGAACCACGGAACGCACCCAGGGTCAGAAGAGCCTAAGAGAGAAAATATCCACCAAGATATCATGCCAAAAGATCCTCCACGGCCGCTGGACTAGGGCCAGGACGGCGTCCACTGCGGCCTGTTAGCATGGGCGAAGTCCGGCGCTGCGAGACCTGGGATCACAGAAGGTGGGGAAGCGTTAGGTCGAAGTCGAGGATTAGAGGCTATTGGGAAAAAGGAGACGAGAATGACAGTGCAGCAAGTCGCACCTGGTGCAGAAATCGCACCAATGGTAGAAAATCGCAAATCGCAAGGCAGAATTCGAAAATTTATTGCTAGGATGCGAAGGGCAGAGCCGACATGTAAAGGTCCTAATATCCTTCCGTCGATGATCAGTCAATCCAAAGTCCCCCCCTTTAATCGCTCGACTCACCCGGTTGGGGGTAGAGGGAGCAGCACCCGTAGTGGTGCTGACCATTACCCCCTGCTTCCTACCACCCTCCAGAATCTCCAGGTCCAGACGCGTAGGTCGTCCTCCTCTGGCGAACCCTACGGCAGTGCCGGCGATCCGCCAGCTTGATCGAAAAAATTCTCCAGAAAGTAGCAGACTAGAGCGCAAGCTCATGCCAGTAAGCCGACCCGTCGGCTGGGCAGAGCAAAGGGGGCACAGACGACGTAGACATCAGCAGGGAGCTTGGTCGGCTTTGGCAATCTCCGGTATGCAGGCAGAGCCTCAAAACCACCGGAGATATGATAGCGACGTCAAGGACGCGAGCAGACGAAGACGGGGTATCTCCACCGATGTCCAGGCTAGTCGCCGACTTGAGTCTGCACGTCACAGTCATCTACGACCAGACGGGAGGAGGCGACAGACGGCAGGGGAGGAAAAAAGAAGAGATAGATGGAGGAATGACCGGGGGGGGGGTTACTTCCACTATGGCGGAAGGACTCTCATGACCGCTAGCAGAGGCAGCTGGTGCACAAACGTCTAGCCAATCATCAAGAGGAGCCGTTCCTCCGTTGGAAGGATTGGTCGCAGCCATCGCTGAGAATGATACTGCGCATCCCCCGCGCGTCCAGGAAAGACCATCCATGTCATGGAGTTTCTCAAAATGGCGGAGGTCCTCGCGGAAGTTGCATCGCAAAGCAGTGGTAGTAAATGAAGGGCCGTATAACCTATCAGCTTGGATAACACTCCGGAGAGTGGACTTTGTGTGTGCAGCACGCCAATCTATAAATGCGGAGACGAGAATAAGTTACAAGCACAGGAGACCCATTAAGGGGCACCAGTGGAGGAAAGGGGGCGGTAGCCTGGAACCTGATCAGGGTACAGGCTAGACAGCGCGTGTCAGAAGAACCGATGACGCAGTCAACAGGAAGCTGACATAGTACTGTCAGGACCGATAGTTCTAAGGGAGTACACAAGGAGTCACCAAGACATAAAACAAGCGAGAGCACCGCTATTCATGCTGATATTACCACTACTCACCCTTGTCTTCACCTAGCTACCCCCTCCTCAGGCCTCCAGGTCTATACAGATGGTAGCCTAATAAAAGGTAAACCAGGGCACCCTAGTAAAATAGGTGCTGCAGTATATGTCCCGGCTGCAGGACAAAGCTACACCATCAACCCTGGGGGAATAGGGGCCACCAAAACTAACAACAGGGCAGAACTGGTAGCCATCCACCAAGCCCTTCTCAACATTGACTACGACAAATCCCTTACACTCCATACAGACAGCCTCTGCTATCTTCAACTTATTAAAAAAATGATTCATGACCCTACCACAACAACCCGTTCCATTCATACTGAACTTCTGCAATCAATTCAAAAACACCTCATTCAACGCATCCTGCATGGCTCACACACCACTCTTTGTAAAGTCCGTTCCCACACAGGTATCCTTGGAAATGATAGGGCAGACATTCTGGCACGCAAGGCAGCTGAGCACCCTGCCTCCACCAATTTTACTGACAACACTGGGGAAATCCCCCGCCACAATGTCTACTGGCCCACAGTTCAACCTCCTCGCACACCCATGGGAGATATTCCCCCACGCATCCTAGCACCTAACCTGTACACAAGGTATCACCTCTAACCTGCCCACTAGCTGCCACCTTGGCCAACACCCTCTTAAAGGATTTATGCAACCACCTGGGCTGATAACACTCCCCACAACTTCCTCATGCAAGTAACAAATTTTGGACCTCAACCCTTATCCAACATAAAACTAAATTCCACATCCTTAAAGCCCGCTGGGGTAGACTGTGGAACCGAAACTTGCATTCCGCTGGAAACTCCCTTATATTACAAGCACTCACCCACCCACGAACTCCCTATGCCCCATTTGCCACACCTGTGAGGACGGAGCGGGCCACATCCTGGCGGGCTGCACACACCGGACTTTCAAGGGGCTCTATATCAAGAGACATGACGCCGCAGTGCGACTCATCCACAAGGCCATTTGCACCGGAGCCCTGGGATCCCGCAGAATGATCATGGACGCTGGCAAGGAAGAGGACCTCCCCCAGGGGGTCCTGGGCAAACGTCTCCCTGACTGGTTACGCCCCTCCACTATTACTGTAGCGCGGACTGGAAGAGAATGAGACCTGATCTTGCCGTCCTACCTGACATAGACTCTCCTACCTGTATGTCTGATAAAGAACTCTGGGTTCTTGAGCTTGGATACTGCTCTGATACCAACCATGCTACTAAGTTTATCACTAAACACGCCCAGCATGTTGAATTAGTAAATGGCCTTAGATCGGCTGGATACCTCGTTCACTATGAAGTTATCACCGTTGGAACAACTGGTACTATTCCAACCTCTTTTTTGACTTCTATGACCACTCTTGGACTTCAGAGATCATGTGCCCTCAAACTGGCGGACACATTCCACTCCCACACCATCACTAGCTTTCAGAGTATTTTACAGTGCATACGTTTTATGGAAGCACACCCCGGGTCGAAACCCGGGGACTAGCACACAGACCGTCCCCCCTCTCAGGTTTTGTCTTGCCAGCTGCATTGTGTCGGTGCTTCCCAACCGGGGTGAAAAACCCCCGTATTAAGCTGCACTGGCATGATGTGGCTACGGTGCCTGCCGGTCAGGCATCGGTGGTAATTCTTTTTACTGAGATGGCCCTACGGTGACTATAGCTAGCTCCGGCTTACGCTATGGTGTCCTTAACTTCACGTCCTGTGAGTAACGGTTCTACACGGATGTAACAATTTCAATTTCAATAGGATCAGTTGGGATTCAGTTGGGGTTATGTAGGATCAGTTGGGATTCAGCTGACAACTGTAGAATCAGTAGGGATTCAGCTAGCAACTGTTGGATCAGTTGGGATTCAGTTGGGGTTATGAAGGATCAGTCGGGATTCAGCTGACAACAGTAGGATCTGTAGGGATTCAGCTAGCAACTGTTGGATCAGTTGGGATTCAGTTGGGGTTAAGTAGGATCAGTAGGGATTCAGCTGACAACAGTAGGATCTGTAGGGATTCAGCTAGCAACTGTTGGATCAGTTGGGATTCAGTTGCGGTTATGTAGGATCAGTAGGGATTCAGCTGACAACAGTAGGATCTGTTGGGTTTCTGTAGGGTTGGAAACCATACGCAGGCACCTCCTGCCGGCCTACTCCCTAGTTCCGAGTAGGAAAGGCTCCGTCACATCCAATCACATCCGATCCTTCGAGTCTAGGGCTAGTGCTGGGAGACCCACCCTTTGAGTTGAAAATCCCCCCCCCACACACACACCACCACACACACCACCACACACCCATCACAACCACCACCACAACCACCACCCAAAATCAGTTGGGTTACTGCAAGATCGGCAGCCGTGGCCGAGTGCAGTTGGTGACCGGGACGTAGCCAGGTATGCAGCACTCTTGGTCATCTATTTGTTATCGTACATGAGCCACTCAAAATTCGTGTGGTAGTACGCAAACGTCTGCAAAGGAGCAATAAAATAGAGGGTTAATGCTTTCCATATGGGGCAAAATTAGGCAGACAGCACGCTTAGTCATGTACCTGTGTCGTCGCACATGGTGACCTGAGCCATTCCTAATGCTTGTGGTGTATACGAACGTCTGCAAAGTAACAGTAGAATAGAAGGTTGGTGTTTGGCATTTGGTACGTAGCCAGGTACACAATAAATAAATACATGAATGAATGCGGTAGAGGCTCACCAAACAACAGCAGTACCAGGACCGTACCAGCGGACTGTACAGGTTAAGGCGGGTTGTCCGAGGTGAGGTACGTGGCGGGTGAGGGGTAGGGGGAAGCTAGTCCGGGGGTAGCCGGGGGCGGGGGTAGCCAGTCCGGGAGTGAGCCCCGGGCATCGGATCTCCTTTTCGAACGCACGTGGCTCGCCGTTCGAATGCAAGCCCACTGTTCAAGGGGGAAGCTGCCGGCCCCTTCCAGCTTATCCTGGCTTATCTCGTAAATCCAAGGAAGCATCTGCCTCGGATACGACGTGATGTGACTAAGTGAGTGCTCATCTAAAATATACAGCTGGCGTGGGGCGCAGGCAATTTTGCAGGCCGCACCCTTAGGGCCCGCAGCGCATCCGTTTTGCTCCTCCGATTTGCTCACCAGGCAGTACGTCTGATATACTGAAGTCGCTACCCATTCAGGGGTGGTAATCAACGAGCTCAACCATTGAAAATCGAAACGGGAGTGAAGTAACGGTGGTACAACCGGTATACATGGTTCATCATGTGTTTCTTTTAAATAGCACCTCATATACACTTATTTCGCTGTTTTTCTACATGCCTTTGTAGTTCGCTCTGTTTTATCGTTAAGCTCTTTAATGTGCTTTTTATTTCGCTTTTTGGAGTTTAACTCGTTGACCAGGTTCTGATGGGTATTTTGCCAAACCCTCACTGTTATTAAACTGTCCAGGACTCCAGGTGCTCCGGCGCTGTACAGCCTTGGCATTGATGTTTGCAGAATATGTTACAATTTCGGTCCCTCTTCCCCTACTGGTAATCCAGATTTGTTCTTGGTTGCTTGAGGTGGGGTTATTCTTAGAGGTATATTTACACAAGTTGGTAAGCTACCGTCCTGGGGTAGCCGTCGATGGGGCCGTCCACCCCCACCCCCACCCCCAGCCATGCGGCCGTGCCCACTTAATCACTGTAGCCTACACACTTCACACAAATGGAGACCCGGAGGGTACTGAAGTAGTAGTGTAATTGAACGAAACATGTACCGGTTGGATAGTAACAATGACTATAACACGGCTATAACCATTATAGTTTTTCAGTGCTTATATGTGTGATTTAGGTTGCTCTACATGCATATTGGTAGAATTAGCATTCCAATATTATATACCAAAGGCCTGTCACACGCTTACGCGTGTCCATCTGTCAATAGCGATACGGGGGGGGGGGGGGGGGGGGGGGGGGGGGGGGGGGGGGGGGGGGGGCACATACCGTAGTTACGGCCAGATGCTGGATTACGAGTCCGGCAGCTTAAATGCCGGGCGTACTAATGGGCTTGCATCGAAGCCAACGCCATCGCTTACCTAGGTTTGTGGAAAGAGAAAGAGGCAAAATTTACAGCGGCTCCTGCCAAATACCCTCCCCTAGTCCCCTTCTCTTCTACGCCCTACCCTGATAACGATGTGCGTGGTTTGCATGTCGGCCACTACACCGGCCGGTTGTTGAGTATGAGGGTATCTAAAGAGAAGCCACTTGTGTACTGTGTGGTGCATTGCTGTTGTTGGTCACCGGTCTACTATCTACAGGGAAGCCACGTGCGTACCATTGTCCGTTGCTACTGCCCCCCCCCCCCCCCCCCCCCCCCCCCACCCCCAGCTGTATCGCTATTGACAGCTGAACACGCGGAAGCGTGTGACAGCTGTCACGTTGAAATAGCTAAAATACTATTTATATTATAGTTTGCTTTGTGGGTGCTTTTTCTTTTTGTTTAAAGCACAGAGTCTCATACACCCTCGCGGTGTCAAGTAGACTTTAACATGTAATGTAATGTAATGTAATGTAATGTAATGTAATGTAATGTAATGTAATGTAATGTAATGTAATGTAATGTAATGTAATGTAATGTAATGTAATGTAATGTAATGTAATGTAATGTAATGTAATGTAATGTAATGTAATGTAATGTAATGTAATGTAATGTAATGTAATGTAATGTAATATTATCTTCCACCACATTTCCCCCCACACTAGCTGGAGTGAAACACAAGCTAGTGCAAATGAGTGTAGTGGAAGGTAACTATAAGGAATATTCCAGCTATTTGATACATATTAGTAGGATATGCTCTCTTCCTCGAATCCTCAAATCCAGCGTTTTCTAATTTTCTAATTTTCTTTTAAGGCTTCTTAGTCTTAGTTACTTATTACATTCTATGACAACATAAGCTAAACTAAGCTGACTTATAAATCTTTAGCTGCTAATCATAGACTATCAAAACCGATTTATATAAGTAGGATATTAGTAGGATACGAACGTGATAGTCCGCCGGCAAACTTGGTTACATACGGTAGCTTCAGCTAGCAATTTGGCTGCTCGCCGTCTTCCGTTGTAAAAACAATTACAAGACAATAGTAAAAAGGCCTAGGTGGAGTGTGTTGTTTATTGCTCAACCTGAACTTGAACTTGGTTACATAGCTTCAGCCCGCAATTTGGCTGCTCGCCGTCTTAATCAGTAAACACAACTACCAGAAAGTGTAGAAGGGCCTTGGTGGAGTGTTTACTACTCAACTTGTATTTGAACTTGGTTCCGTAGCTCCAGCCCGCAATTTGGCTGCTCGCCGTCTTCATCAGTATTTGTTTTTAACAGAAAATGGTAAAAAGCCCTGGTGGAGTATTCCCTGTTCAACTTGAACTTGAACTTGGTTACAAACCGTAGCTTCAGCCAGGGTAATTCAAAGCGCGCGCTTTTGCGCTTTTCAGCGCTAACTTTTTGACCCCCTTTGCGCTTTAAGCGCAGTTTTTTGCAACTCCCTGTGGGCGCAGCAAGCAAATTTTGCGCTTTTTGCACTGCAAAGCGCAGTTTTTTTGTTTTCAAGTGCGCTAAAGCGCTGGCCAATTTGGCCATTGAAGTACCCTGGCCTCAGCCCGCAATTTAGCTGCTCGCTGTCTTCACCAGTAAAAACAATTGCCAGAAAATGGTGAAAAGGCCTTGGTGGAGCTTTCCCTGCTCGAATTGAACTTGAACTTGGTTACATTGCTTCAGCCCGCAATCTGGCTGCTCGTAGTAGTGTGTGGTACCACAATCAAATCAAATAAATCAAATACGCCCGCCTACTATATATGCCTGCTTTCATATTAGGGTGGATTTATAACACGGACATCTGGCCAGGTGACCGACGAAATTCGAGGAGTTCCAGGCCAGGTCAGCTCCTAGGCGGCCTGGGCCAGGCCAGTTGGGACTTGAGGACCAGATCTAGCTGCATCGCTCAAATCACTTTCATCGCTAGGCTAATCTCAAAAGCGATGGGTTTCATCGCTAGTAGCCACACATCGCTTAAATAAAAAACATTGGTGACCGTGTGGCAAAACAGCTCAAGGAGGCTTGCAATCAGCACCACTGTTTTTCTTTTTGGCTTTGAGCAGCAGCTTCTAGGTAGCTCCTCCTACTAGCCAATTGGCTACACGCACTGATTTCAGCAGTAATAGAAAACTGAGAATGGCAGCTTCAAGGTTTGCTAGGTTGCGTACGGTTTGGCTGGGTAGCTAGGTAGAGGAGTTGCCTAGAAGCTGCTGCTTGTAGCTGGAAAGAAAAACACTCATCAACTCGTTGGTGGTCGGTCCCAGTGCAAGCAAACGGGCTGCCCCCCTCATGACCTGCATTGTTGTAGAAGCTGTGTATTTACCCATCCACGGCATCTGGCGCCAGATGGCATGGATGATAACTGAGCCACGGCTTATATACCGGGCATATAGTGACTGTAGCTAGCTCCGGCTTACGCTATGGTGTCCTTAACTTCACGTCCTGTGAGTAACGGTTCTACATGGATGTAATAATTTCAATTTCAATTTCAATACCGGGCATGTTGGTGGTCAGCCCCAGTGCAAGCAAACGGGCTACCCCCTCAAACCTCACGCCTTGTAAACAAGGCCTACTATTTATAACTGACCTGGGGATTGGAGGTTGGCCCCAGTGCAAGCAGACGGGCTGCCCCCCCCAACCTCACGCCTCGTAATAAGGCCTGCTATTTCTGTATTCATGTATATATTAATCAGCTAGGTCTAGTTCACCTATATAAATATAAAGTTTACTTCAATTATCCCCTCATATAAATCTAGAGCTCATCTCGATCTTGTTTCTGGTCGGGCAAGTCCTTTTAAGCAAAGTGGCTACCCCTGGACTGTAACATCCATTTAAATGACAAAACAAGAGGAAGACAGGCGAAGGTAACAAAGACACGCAAGATGCAAATGCAAATGCATAGGCCTATGCAAAGATGCAACCCAAGAGGGTAGTAGAAACGTATGAGTTGTACTTCAAAAAGTACAGCACGCATCCCGGCAATTAACTTCCGTGTTTTTCATTCAATTTATCATTTAGATAGCTCATCGGAAAGCAATTGACCTCCTCTATCACAATATGCAATACAAATTATCCTTTTTACACGCACAATTGTGTTTAAATGTGGCCTAAAGTTTGATTTAGATAGCCAGAATGGCACACATATCAGAGCGCCACCTAGCCTTCCATTCCACAAGCTGTGCTCCTACGTGCGCTTGAAGTATTGATGGTGCAAGCCTAGTGCAATGTGAAACATTGACAACACGGTAATGTAGTTATATACTTATATACTCATATTATAATATTATTGGCATTGAATGACTCCCTTAGATTGGCACCGCGCTTCTTGGTCAACGCGCTTTTCTGGCTTGATTTGTTTTTCTGGGAATCGGACAACCTGAACTTGCCAGATATTTTCTGAGAGTTGATATGTGTTGCCAATGCAATTAGCAGCGCGGCAATACCTTAAAGCCCATGCAAAAGTATTTTCCACAGAAGTGCAACAAGTATTTCATATATATGCATACGTTTATACAGCATATACAAATACAAATATATGTTTGCTTCCCAACCCTTCACTTGGTATCTTTAACTGCCTTCCGTCACCATATGGATGTCACAAATGCTGCAGCAGCCACATCCTGCCCCACCTAGGTCTACCCCGCCTACCTCACCTAACCCACCTAACCCCCTACCTCACCTAACCCACCTACCCAGCCTACTCCACGTAACCCGCCTACCAGGGTACTACATTTTGTCAAATTGTTCAGCGCTTAAATCGCACAAACGTCAAATTGGTCAGCGCTTTGTAGTGCAAGAAGCGCAAAAACTGCGCGCTGCGCCCACAGGGCGTTAAAAAAAACTGCGCAAAACGCACTGTGGGGCTCAAAAAGCGTGCGTGAAATCGCGCTGCCGCGCGCACTTTGTAGTACCCTGCCGCCTACCCCACCTACCTCACCAACCCAGCCTACCCCACCTGTTTGACCTATTGCTGCAAGCCCCTCCTTCAATTTCAACCAACGTCCTCTCTTTGTGTGTGTGCGTGCGTTGTGTGCAGGCTGTGGCAGGCACCAGAGCCTTATCAAATGGTGGTGCAGCTAGGCAAGCTGCGCATACGCATTGAGCAACAACGAGCACCTACCTGCCGTCCCCCGTGGGATGCCGGTGGTGGCAGGCCTCAGAATCCAATTATGGAGGCACCTGATGCAGCAGATCTTGCACCCTCAGGCGCAGATAATGGGCAGCAGGGCGGGACCTTCCCGTGGTGGTCTCATCGCAGGTGGTGGTGGCAGCAGCGGCAGCTCTCCCCCAGTGGGAGGTCTGATGGGAATGCAGTCTATGCTCAACTCACTACCAAGCACCACAAGCAGCCAAGCGCCGATGCAGACTGGCAGTAGTGGGGGGGGTGGGGGATGTGGGCAGAAGGGGTCAGGCGCAAAAAAAAAAGGGAGGCAAAAAAAAGAAATAGGCTTCTTGGCACCATCGATTGTTTGGGGTTCAGTTCATCAGTGCTTTTTCTTTTCAAGCCCTTCCTATACGGTTGGGCAAGTCCCTTTAGCCTATTTGGCCTGCCCCTGGACTGTAACATACATACATACCACCGGGCCTCCATTCGGCTGCGTTTGATGGGGGAACTCACAGAAATGCTAATTGTGTTCAGAATGCTGAAATATATGCTTGCATCCGGAAGATTGAAAATCGCTGTTTTGTTAGTGAGTACTGGAGTCCCTTTGCTGGGCCTCCCTGCAGCCACTCATCACCAGATTGGGACGGAACTTAAACTGGCCTCCAGCCTCGTACACAAAGTCGTAATCAGTTTTCAGACCAGTGCAAACGCAGCGTGCGTGGGGGTTGGCTAGATGTATTTCCGTGTTTACACTGTTTGTTAAGTCCTAATGATAGCATTTTATTGAGTATTCAGTTACAACTTTATGATAGCATTAAATTGTATATTCAGTTGCAATATAGAGTAAAAGCATTAGATTGTATATTCAGTTGATATTCTGTCAGAAATACTATATAAATATACGAGGGGGGGGGAAGGAAAAAATTTCGTACCGCATGTTCGATATGGATAGAGAACCGCGAGCAATAGTCGATACAAAAAAATCATGTCGATTACACCCACGGGCGGCCGAGATACGAGGGGGGGGGGGGGGGGGCGGGGGGGGGGGGGGTGGGGGGGGGGGGGGGGTCCGACACCGTTTTCCCAATTTTATTTGTACCTCGTGTAACTTTCTTGCCAGTGCGAATTTTCGAGCGTGAGGTACACCAATGAGTACGTCTCGACGAGAGGAGTGCGAATCTGCATTCGTTAGTAAGTTACACGCAGGGTGTAATAGGTGGATCTCTGGAAGGTACATCCAGGCTGGACGCCAGGCTGGGACGTCACCCAGACCTTCGCGCCCAGCTTCGCACGAGCGGCAGTTGGCGGCGAAAAAGGCGCGCGCGCAACGCGTTTGGATGCGCGTTCTGAACTCTGGTCCCTACGAGGTTCCTAAAGCAGTGGACCCCCCACCCCCCCCCCACCCCCCCCCCCCCCCCCCCCCCCCCCCCCCCACACACACACACACACACACACACCACACACACACACACACACCACACACACACAAACACGCACGCACACACACACACACCAGACACACACATACACACCACCCGAGCAGACCATCAGGCTCCAGAATACAAGCTGAGTCGATGAAGCCATGATAATGATGATAATAAAGTTAGAAACGGTAGACAGATAAATAGCGCCTTCAGTCCTTTACATACCTTAGTGATCTCCTCCAAGGGTGCGGACGACTGCGGAGCGCTCAAGAAAGTTGTAAAAATACTGAAATCTAAATAACTTTGTCCAAACTTGATATTTGTATCTTTTGGTTGTATGGTTGGAAAGGCCTTGACGAGGTGATGCTTACGGACCCCCCTTTCACTATGTTATACTGTCTGGGTGTTAAGATATGGTGTCTCAAAGGGGGGAGGGAGGGGGGGGGGGGGGGGGGGGGGGGGGGGGGGGTCCAGGGGTCAATATAACAACTTCCGAACATGCGCGTCTGCCAACTTTATTCTTGCCCCCCCCTCGTATATATATCATATATTCAGTTACAACTATATGATAGCATTGTATTGTATATTCAGTTACAACTATATGATAGCATTGTATTGTATATTCAGTTACAACTTTATGACAGCATTGTATTGTATATTCAGTTAACAATATATGATAGCATTGTATTGTATATTCAGTTACAACTATATGATAGCATTGTATTGTATATTCAGTTACAACTATATGATAGCATTGTATTGTATATTCAGTTTACAACTACATGATAGCATGGTATTGTATATTCAGTTTACAACTATAATGATAGCATGGTATTGTATATTCAGCTTGCAATTATAGAGTAAAGCATTATATTGTATATTCAGTTGATGTTCTATCAGAAATCATTAATATCACATATTCAGTTACAACTATATGATAGCATTGTATTGTATATCCAGTTACATCTATAATGATAGCATTATATTGTTTATTTGGTTGCATATACACGGTAGCATTCTAGGTTTGTCAAGTACAATATTGTGGAAATTTATATGCGCATGATGTACCGTTAGCGTACAATATATCATTGTATCACACCACAATGCCCCCATACGTTACTGTTTGATAAATTGCCCGATAATATTGGAACCAGAACGATATTGACAACACATAATTAGATCAGCTAATTAAAATTTAATTGTGTCAGCTAGAATGCTGGCTGAAGCTATATAACGCCCCAAGTTCAAGTTCAAAATATCAGCTATTCAGTCAGCGTTCTAACAGTTGGGGTTATGTACTTATGTAGGATCAGTTGGAAATGTAAGGGTTGGCATCTGTAGGATCAGTTGTGAATTCTGTTGGGGTTCTGTAGGAATCAGTTGGGGACTTCAGCTCAGCACTACTGTAGGATCCAGTTGGGGATTCAGTTGGGGTTATGTAGGATCAGACCAAAAACTAACCATTCGAATTTTTCCCATGTAACCTTCTCGCTACTCATTCTCCTTCTTAGCATTCGCGTAGCGCATTCAGTGCATCCTCCTACCGTCTGCGCTACCGAATGATACCACCTGCTCTCTGTTTCGTGTTGTCATGGTTTTTCTCGGTCAACTCTCCCCGACCCGTGTAACTGCAACCAAAACAGGAGCTCAGCGAGATGCTTCCGCAGAGGCGTATGCCTGCTATCGACAGTGGCTTATGCTTCAACATCTGACGCGAGTCGCAGCAATCGCTTGTGATCGCAGGTCTGAGTTGTCCCAAGGGACAAGGAGTGATGCGTTATTATTTTGGTCGGCTGCACCTCTGGGAGCAGTCGAAAGTATGAATTTCCGGGGACAGAATGCGCCTCTCCCTGGACTTCCCACTCTAGAACGACCCAACAGGGGGGATGCAAAGCGCGTATCCCTGGTCATTCTGATGGTCGCTGCACAGGAGCGAAGCTCCATGCAATCGAGAAACCTACTAACGAACCACTTTCGCCCCTCCATGCAGGTACCCAGGACAGCTACCTGCTTTTTCGAACGCGGACCTTCCCACCGAGCGTTCACATTACCCTTCTGACGCGGACACCGCAGACCGAATCGTCATAAACGACTCCTGGGGCAACTACCACAAATACTAAGGTCCTCATCACTGAATCGAACAGCTGCAAGCGCGAGCACAACTTGCCCACCAGTCATGTACAAGCCACAGTAATTAGCCCCCGTTTCGCCGCACAAGAATTGCATAAGCAAGGAGAGTCGAAACAAGAAAAGCCGAAGCAGGATAAGGATCCATATACTAGCGGGTGTAGCCGTCCCCAGCCGCGAATATAGACACCGCCTTGCTACCAATTTCCAATAGAACCTAACCGATCAAGATGCGATCAGGGCATGCAGGAACTCAGATCACCAACCTGCCGCCAGGACCCACATATGAGACGAATTTCTCAACCATGCGGGCAACCATGCGACCAGGTGACCATGCCAACACCCAAAATCTAGATCACCAACTTTGCTGTCAATACCCACCTGAAGAGAACCATGCCACCTTGCAATCATACCATCGTACACTGTCACACACACACGCATGCCACCACCACCAAAAAGTCATCATCCTTAAATAATAATAAACACCAAGTCTCCCCCAAAGGAGCACAAGCCTCTTCCCAAAAGCACAAATCTTCCTCCAAAAGCAACAAGCCTCATTACAAACGAGCACAAGTCTTCCTCAAAGAAGCAACAAGCCTCATTACAAACGGAGCACAAAGTCTTCCTACAAAGAAGCAAACAAGCCTCATTACAAACGAGCACAAGTCTTCCTACAAAGAGTCAGCAAACAAGCCTCATTACAAAACGAGCACCCCAAATGTCTTCCTACAAAGAAGCAACACAAGCCTCAAATTACAACGAGCCCACACAATTACAAAGCAGCACAAGTCTCCTACAACAACACGAAGCACAATAGCCTTTTGCAGCATTACAAACGAGCAACAAGGCCTCTTCCTACAAAATTCAGAGCAACAAGCTCTCCTACCAACAGCAAAGCACATATATGCACATAAGATCTTCACCCGCCGAATAGAAGAAGACAAGCCTCCCACTGAACAATAGAAGCTAGAAGCGCCTCTCCCCTCATAACAATTCGGCGAACAACTTCGGAGCTAATGAGCTCATTGGGGACAAGCTACCACTGGACAAACCATCGCCGAATAGTACAAAGCACAAGTATGATGCATCGTCGACGACTTAGTGTGATCATGACGGCGATGCAATAGTCAGAAGACACAGACTCTACACTCGACTAAAAATCCCTAATCTCGCATGAGCATGTATAGGCCTTACTGATGTGGAAGAACCCCTGCATTGTCTTGAGTGATTTTCTGAAGGTTGGATAGGACTGCACACCCTAATGCCTCATGCACTCATGAGGAGCGTCAGCATGAGAGCATAGCTGACATACTATGCGAACATCTGGAATAAAGCTAATAATAGCGCGTGGCAAATAGCCGGAAAATATGATGGCACCGAAATAGGCCACTGTGGATCACAACATAGCATGCATCTACCTGACCCTGCCAGACTTGCCCCCGCCCTTACCTAAACAGAGCTCACTAGACGTAGACAGGCGAAGACGGCAGCAAGCCCCTTTTGTGGAATCACTCTATAATAAGAACAAGCGCGAGCATGCTCTGCGAAATGAATAAGAAGAACAGTAAGACGGTCCGTGCCTGCTCGACCCTTTCCCATGCCTCATGCGATCCGCGAAGGCATCGCTCCCATCTTTTAGTGATTAACCTAGCCCTCTGAAAAGCCCTTGAAATAGGCCGTGGAAGACCTCGTGGTGATTTAATACGGTAACCTACCTGGAGGCATTGCTTCCGGTATATAAACCAGACAATTGGAGCCTCCCCAGTCTATCTTCGGAATACCGACCGCCTGCAAAATTGACACCCACTGGTGCACACGTGACACTAGCCGTGAGTTACATCCTGCAATATTCCAGACTCGCCTGCCTCGCCTCAGCCGCCACTAGATAGAGTCCGGGGGTGGACAGACATTGCCACCTAGCGACTCCATAATCCCACCTAAAACTAAGCCCCCGTGCACCAATTCCACCTCTCCACGAGAGAGAGTGTAACCGTCGAAGTATTCGTCACCTCTGCCAGGCCCATCTACAGAGAATCTGGGATGAATAGCACATATCGCTTGGGGGGTGGCACCCAAGGTTATTGCGGACCAACATAGAGCGTCCCCCACTCCCCAGCCATGCGTGCGAACACCCACGTGAAAAACAACAGTACGCCACAGACATAATTATACGCCAAATATCCAAGACCTCTCCGCAGTTTACCCC
>JAJSRW010001183.1:0-54073 GCA_022414725.1 Microglena sp. YARC
CCGGCGGCTGCCTCGCTGAATTTGTTAGCATTTCTTTTTGGAGTTCGGTTGAAGTAGGTCGTTAGCTTGAGGCCCTACGTCTCACCATCGGGTCGCCGTCGCTGTTGGGGCGGGGTCTGGGCGGAAGTCAGGGCATTCATGGTAGTATCCTGATACATGGTTGGGTTGGGTAGGGTAGGGTAGTGGTAGAGGTAGGGTTGGGATTGGGTTGGGTTGGGTTTGGGTATAGGTTGGGGTTTGGTCTTGGGTTGGGTGGGGTTGGGTAGGGTAGGGTTGGGCTGGGTTCGTTTGGTTTGGGTGCGGTGCGGGTGTCATTAAACAGGTGGTTTACGATTGATGCTGTGGTGGTCGTGTTTTCGCTGCAATTATGATGTGTACTTGATGCAGATTTTCATGTGTTACTCGGATGCGACCCATAAGTTGTATTCCCTGGCTCCTGCAATATTCATGGTTTAGGCTAATTCAAGGTTCCTTCATGCTATTCAAGTTACTATCATGCTATTCAAGGTTACTTCATGTATTCAAGGTCTTCATCGCAATTTAGGTCCTTCATGCTATTCCAAGGTTCCTTCATCGCTAATTCAAGGTTCTTATGCTATTTCAAGGTTCTTCATGCTATTCAGGTTACTTCATGCGTATTCAAGGTTAATCATGCATTTCGCGGTACTTCATGCGTATTTCACGGGTCACGTTATTTGTTGACGATGTCCAGGGTAGGCACAAGGAGCGTCTTGGGAAGAGGACGTTGGGCCGGGCACCGTGAATCATGGTTAAGCGCTAAAGAAAAGGACTTGATGAACTGAACCACAAATGCGTATTTAATCGGTGACAAGGGCAGGTTTTTGGCCCTGAGTTGTGCTAGGGTGATAATGCAATCGGCATTTAAAATATGCTTTGTTTCTTATTTTTGTTTGTTATTAGATTGGGAATTTCGGTGTTAAGGCATAGAAAACTTTTAATGTAATCAAACAAAATAAAAATTAATATTATGTTTTGTTTAATATTAAATCAAATTTAGCGAAAAGATTGTTTTAATTTTTGTAGAGGTCGCGGTGGTTGTGTGGAGGAGGAGATTCGTTTTAAAGACCTTTTAAAAGTTTGAGGTATGTTTATTAATTTTACTCAAGTAGATAGAAGGAAGTATGAGATTATAATGGGTTGTTTAATATCTAATATGTTTCAATTTTCTAAAATATAATTAATATTTGTTTGTAAGGAGGCGATTGCGATAGAAAAAGCTATTTTGTCGATAATGGGCGTTGATTTGTGAATGGTCAATAAGATGTTACTGAGCTTAAGGCGGCGAGCGGCTTGACAGTTCACAGTTTGCTCCATGCAACATGCTTATCGTTTATAATACTGATGGTGTAGTGTGTCCTCTGAGTTACGTGCTATTGGGGTGATATCTAAATTATTATTGAATTTATGCGGCTTGGGAACATCCGCACGACAAGCTGGTGCGCTGTTGGTGGATAGTGAATGACGAACTTTTTCCACTCACCTCGGCCCGCCCTCGGCTCATCGGCGGCCATCACACAAACACACTACAAAAACAAAATCCACTTTTGTTGGTGGAATTCAGCACACGAGGAGCACAGATAGTAAGAATTGATGTTTTAGTAGTAGTTTAGTTGTTTTTGTATGTTTTGTGCTCATCCACCTGCACGACTACCTAATCCCCCTACATATCCACAAGGGAGACACTCACTGACTCACCTTCACACTTCCTCAGATATCACTAACATACCTTCCCACCACTCACCGCTCACCTACCCTACTCACAACCCACATCACAAGTCATGCAATCGCTGTGAGCTGCTTTTTGGATTCGGTTAGCCTTCCTTACTTGGTCAGCTCTAAAGCCAGGAGTTAACTATCCACCACCGTCTAGCCCTCCCTACCATAGCTCCCTGTCCACTACGCCCCCCCACCAGCACACACACGCACCCACTCACTCACTACCTCACTCCCAGGACCCCCCACTCACCCCTCATGCCCAACCGCTGCTGCTGCTTGATTCGCTTAGCCCTCTCCTTACTTGTCATCAAGCCGGGGAGGAAGATCTTCACCGTCACCTACCCTCCCTCACCCACCCTCCCTGTCCCACTCACCCCAACCACTCACCTCACCTACCCTCATTGCTCCCCAGGCCCCACTCACCAGTCATGCCCAACGCTGCTGCTGCTGCTTGATTTCGCTTAAGACCTCTCCTTAATGGTCACCAAGCCGGGAGGCAAGATCTTCACCACCCATACCCCTCACTCCCCCCCCCCCCCCCCCCCCCCACAAACACACACCACCACTCACCCTCACATACCCTCACTCCCTAGCCCCACTCACCAGTCATACCAATCCGCTGCTGCTGCTTGATTTGCTTAGCCCTCTCCTTACTGTCCACCAAGCAGGAGGAAGATCTTCACCCCCCTACCCTCCTCACCCATAGCCCCTCCTGTCCCACTCACCCCACCCCTAACCACCTCACCCTCACCTACCCTCACTCCAGGCCCGCCACTCACCAGTCATGCCAACCGCTGCGCTGTGCTTGATTCGCTTAGGCCCTCTCCTTACTGGTCACCAAGCCAGGAGGAAGATCTTCGCCCCGCCTACCCTCCTCACCCCGCCTCCTGCCCCACTCACCCACCCCCCTAACCACTCACCCTCACCTACCCTCACTCCAGGCCCCACTCAACCAGTCTGCCCAACCGCTGCTTGCTGCTTGATTCGCTTAGCCCTCTCCTTACTTTGTCATCAAAGTCCAGGTGGGAGATCCTCGCCCAGGCTCGCCCGCGCCTCATTTTGCTGCCGTATGCGCACCGCTGCCAGGCTGTCAACTGCCCTCGCCAGTCTGGGGCCGCTTTTCTTTTGCTCTTCTTCTTCTTCTTTCTGTTTCTCGACTTACCACCCACCCGCCACCTCAGCGCAGCCACCGATGTACATGATCAGACGTGCAGCCTGGAGATCATCCCCCATCCTCATCCCCATCCAACCCTAGCTCTTCATCCGCTTGGTTGGCGTAGCTGCAATCTGGGCGCTATAGCAGCATACGCTCCACCTGGCCCCCCAGCTTCTTATCCAGTGGGGCCAGCTTCTCAAGATACCCACGCAGCTCCACCAGCTTACTAATCACAGGGTGGTCCTTAACAGGTCGCCTCACCTCGGATTTCTCATAAGGATGTAGAATACGATTGTGTGGCCGAGCAGTACTGAGTGGAGCAGTAGGTGCTTGGCTCCAAGGTATGAGAGGCCCTCGGGTGTGGCCAGGTTCGCATCTCTGACCTCCTTCAGGACGGGGCCCAACGAGTGGCGCACCTGCGGCAAGTGATTGTGTGTTTGGGTATTCAGTAAGTGCGTGTGTGCATTGTTATACTATGTGGTTGTGTGTGTGGCGTGTGAGGGATCAGTGTGTGTGCGCATGTGTGTGAGCAGTACTGGGGTGTGCCGCCATGTGTCGTGAGCAGTACTGGGCTCTGACAGTGGGCAGTGATTGGGTGAACAGTAGGTGCTTGGCTTCAAGGTAGGAGAGGCCCTCGGTGTGGCCAGGTTCGCGTCTCTCTGACCTCCTCAGGACGGGGCCCAAGTGGCGCAACCTAGCTGCACAGGTGATTGTGGTGTTTGGGTACTTAGTACGTAAGTGCGTGATATTACATAAAGTGCGTGCATTGTGATATCCCGGCACCCGTGTTGGCCTGTGTGTGTCTGCGCGTGAGGGCCCCACTCTTAACCCAGTGGATTCAGTGCTGTGTGTGTCTTTCTGCTAGGTCACACACCACCTCGAAGCCACTTGACTAAAGAGAGGAAGTACGGATCTATATTTGTATTAGATAATGTGATAGAGGAGACCAAGGGTTTTTTGCATGAGCTATCAAAACTTGAAGTTCTTTTCCCACAAGTTTAGACAAGTGTGAAAATTAGTACGAGCCTGCCACAGGACGTGGGGATTGAAAGAATCCTTCCGTTTGCATGTTCCAGTACATACTACTGGGAATAGGCTACTTGATGATTGTGAGTATGGCCTGTGTATGTGTATATGTACATGTGTTATAAGTGTAATGTGTAATGTGTGTAGTGTGATGTGTGTATGTATGTGTATTGTGACATGCATGTGTATGTTCGATGTGGGGCATGCATGTTGGGTGACAAATGCCTAGAGAATCGTAAGTGGATAGCTGTAGAAGACGATAGGACGGTAGGTACAGTTTGTGGTTGTCAATCAGGGGATGTAGAATGCCAAGCATGAGTGTAGAGATAGTGTGTTTAGAATTTGTAGGTTGCTCCTTTCTTTACCTACCACTCTACCCACACCATCTCATTTATTTCAGCCTCCCAATATTTTTTTCCCGTTCCCTTTCACTGCCTCTCCTCCAGGTCCGACCTCCCCGCCTCTCCCCCCCCCTCCCATCCCAGCCAAACAGGGGGCAGGTGAAGGACGAGCTCCTACTTTGCCTACCCGCACATAAGTTTCTCCCTCGATATTTGTTCCCGTCCCCTCTCACCTTTGCCTGTATCCCCTCCCCCTCCTCACCCCCCCTCCCCACCTCTCGATCCCAGGGTTACAGCACAGGAACGAGGACATGCACAGGCAACAGGGGCAGCGGCTACAGGACGAAGCTCGCGTCTGCTTTACCCACCCGCACATCGAAATTTTGGCGGAAGCCCCCATTGTTTACCATTTGTCGTCCGAGTCGACCGAACCATCCAATCCATCCATCCGTCTGACCGCGGATGAAGCCTGACACGTCAGCCGAGCGGTCTTGTAACTAACTCACTTCCGTTCGTTTAGCCACCTGCGCAATCCACGCCATCCACCCACATCGCGATCACACTCTCCGCCATTTTAGCGTCGCAGGCGACGCTGCATAGAACTTGTCCCTCACCTTCAGCTCATCAGTGGGACTTTTCTGCTTTAACCTATTTATCCCGCTTCATCAGTGCATTTCCCAAATCCTGCTTTATACCTATCGGCCCAAAAATTCAATGTTTACAACACCTTACGGTCCGTGGCGATCAGTTCAGTGCTTTCCTGCTTTACCTATCGGCAATTCAATGTTGGACACCTTAGTATGTGCTTTCCGCGACGAACTGCTTTCCCTACAACGGCAATTCAATGTTTATTTAGTAAGCAAACTACTCTCGAATCAGTGCTTTCCTGCTTTCCCTACCGGCAATTCAATTGTTTTACAGACACCTAGCTCATCAGTGCTTTCCCTGCTTTCCCTACCGGGTCAATTCAATGTTTACAACACCTTAAAGGGGCCGCATTGAAAGTGCATCAGTGCTTTCCGGGGGTGCTTTCCGCTTAGGACAACATTCAAAATAAAGCCTTTGTCAGTCGGTGATGCACCTTAATCACCGCTAATAAACATCAGTGCTTTTCCACCTTTTATCACCAGATTGGATGCTCCCGTTGAGAGACTATTTGGCCTACACCTTGCCTTGCACTGAGTGTGTCTGTGGATTGCTTTGGGTATGGCTGATAAATGGTTCTGGGTTCAAATGTGTGTGTCTGTGTCTGTGTTTTTTCTGTGTGTGTCTGTGTGTGTGTATGTCTGTGTTTGTTCTGTGTGTGTGTGTGTGTGTGTGTTGTGTCTGTCCTTTCTTGTCCCCTCTCACCGTCTGCCTGCTTGTCTCCTTTCAGATCCTGCACCAAGCGTCAACAGCTCCGGTGCATCCGCCATCAGCGCGCCCATCTTCTCATTCGTACTCAACCCCGCCAAGTCCTTGCTCACATTTTCAACATGCACCTTCCCTGCAGCTTTCCCACCCTTGCTCTCCCTCAAAGAACACCTGCCCTATCCTCTGACAGCAACCCCTCGCCCCCTCTCACCTCCGCCTGTGTGTCCTTCAAATCCTGCACCAAGGCCAACAGCTCCGGTGCATCCGCCATCAGCGCTCCCATCTTCTCGTCCGCACTCAACCCTGCTAAGTCCTTGCTCACACTCTCCACATGCACCTTCCCTGCAGCTTTTCCACCCTTGCTTGCCCTCTTGGCCATTCCCTCAAGGGTGTCCTCTCCATCTCCCTCATCCTCATCATCCTCGTCCTCATCTTCATCCTCATCATCCAGGCCGTAGTCCTGAAGGGAGAGCTTAGCCGCTCGCTCCTTCTGCAGCCTGACTACCTCCTCCTCCTCCTCCTTCAGCTCCTCCTCGTCCTGCGCCAAGGGTCGAACAACAAACAAAAAAATGCTTAGAATAAATAGATGGTAAAACATAACAGTGCTTAAAACGAAAAACAATTTCTTAAAAACAAATGAATAAAAAGAGCAAAACCAATGCTTAGAATAAATAAATGGTACACCTTATCACAAGGCGTGAAGTTGAGAAGGCCAGCCTGTTTGCCTGCACTGGGGCCAACGACAACGAACAAAATGCTTTGTTCTTCTATCTGCGACTGCTCATTGGGTATAAATTTCCGTTTCATAGGATAACAAACTTCTTGTCCTCCCTGAGCTCCTCCTTGTGCTGCCTCAAGGGTCTAACAACAACAAAACAATGCTTAATTATTCAATCTTAAGGCTTTTGGTGGGTGTAAATCCTCCTTTTGCAGTCTGACCACCTCCTCCTCCTCCTCGTCCTGCACCAAGGGTCGAACAACAAACAAAACAATGCTTAGAATAAATAGATGTTAAAACATAACAGTGCTTGAAACATTTTTTTTTTTAAAACTATGCTTAAAAACCAATGCTAAAAACAATGCTTCAACAAAAACAATGCTTCAACAAAAACAAAACAATGCTTCAACAAAACAATGCTTCAAACAAAACAAAACCAATGCTTCAACAAACTGCTTCAACAAAACAATGCTTTTCAACCAAAACAATGCTTCAAAACAATGCTTTCAACAAAACAATGCTTCAACAAAAAATGCAAAACAAGCAAAACAATGTTCAACAAAAACAATGCTTCAACAAAACCAACAATGCTTCAACAAAAAATGCTTCAACAAAACAATGCTTCAACAAAACACAATGCTTCAACAAAACAATGCTTCAACAAAACACAATGCTTCAAACAAAACAATGCTTCAACAAAACAATGCTTCAACAAAACAATGCTTCAACAAACAATGCTCAACAAAACAATGCTTCAACAAAACAACAAAAAAACCAAATGCTTCAACAAAAACAATGCTTCAACAATGCTGGTCAACAAACAGATGCTTCAACAAAAACATGCTTCACACAAAACAATGCTTCAACAAACACAATGCTTCAACAAAACAAAACAATGCTTCAACAAAACAAATGCTTTCAACAAACAATGCTTCAACAAACAAAAAACAACAAAACAAGTGCTTCAACAAAAATGCAATGCTTCAACAAAACAATGCTTTCAAACAAAACAATGCTTCAAACAAAACAATGCTTTCAACAAAACAATGCTTCAAAGAACATGCTTCAACAAAACAATGCTTCAACAAAACAATGCTTCAACAAAACAATGCTTCAACAAAACACAAAACAATGCTTCAACAAACAATGCTTCAACAAAACAACAAAAACAATGCTTCAACAAAAATGCCAATTTTCAACAAAACAATGCTTCAACAAAACAATGCTTCAAAACAAAACAATGCTTCAACAAAACAATGCTTCACACACAATGCTTCAAACAAAACAAAACAATGCTTCAACAAAACAATGCTTCAACAAAAACAATGCTTCAACAAAACAATGCTTCAACAAAACAATGCTTCAACAAAACAAATGCTTCAACAACAAAAACAATGCTTCAACAAAAACAATGCTTCAACAAAACAATGCTTCAACAAAACAATGCTTCAACAAAACAATGCTTCAACAAAACCAACATGCTTCAACAAAACCAATGCTTCAACAAAACAATGCTTCAACAAAACAATGCTTCAACAAAACAATGCTTCAACAAAACAATGCTTCAACAAAACAATGCTTCAACAAAACAATGCTTCAACAAAACAATGCTTCAACAAAAACAATGCTTCAAACAATGCTTCACAAAACAATGCTTCAACAAAATGCTTCAACAAAACAATGCTTCAACAAACAATGCTTCAACAAAAAAACAATGCTTCAACAAACAATGCTTCAACAAAACAATGCTTCAACAAAACATGCTTCAACAAAACAATGCTTCAAACAAAACAATGCTTCAAAAACCTTCAACAAAACAATGCTTCAACAAAAACAATGCTTCAACAAAACCCAAACCAAAACAATGCTTCAAACAAAACAATGCTTCAACAAAACAATGCTTCAACAAAACAATGCTTCAAACAAAACAATGCTTCAACAAAACAATGCTTAACAAAACAATGCTTCAAACAAAACAATGCTTCAACAAAACAATGCTTCAACAAAACAATGCTTCAACAAAACAATCAATGCTTCAACAAAACAAAAAACAATGCTTCAACAAAACAATGCTTCAACAAAACAATGCTTCAAAAACAAAAAAATGCTTCAACAAAAATGCAAATGCTTCAGACAAAACAATGCTTCAACAAAACAATGCTTCAACAAACAATGCTTCAACAAACAAGCAATGCTTCAACAAAACAATGCTTCAACAAAACAATGCTTCAACAAAACAATGCTTCAACAAAACAATGCGCTTCAACAAAACAAACAATGCTTCAACAAAACAATGCTTCAACAAAACCTTCAACTTCAACAAAACAATAATGCACAAAACAATGAACAATGCGTAAACAAAACAATGCTTCAACAAAACAATGCTTCAACAAAACAATGCTAACAAAACAACTGCCTTCAAACAAAACCAATGCTTCACAAAAAAATGCTTCAACAAATCTTCACACAATGCTTCAAACAAACAATGCTTCAACAAAAACAATGCTTCAACAAAACAATGCTTTAAACAAAACAAATGCTTCAACAAAACAAGATTCAAAACAATTTCAAACAAAACAATGCTTCAACAAAAAAACAAAACAATGCTTCAACAAAACAATGCTAAACCAATGCTCAAAAAATGCTTCAATGCTTCAACAAACAATGCAAAAACAAATGCTTAAACAAACAATGAACAAAACAATGCTTCAACATGCTTCAAACATCTAACAAAACAATGCAACAAAACAATGTCAACAATGCTTCAACAATGCTTCAACAAAACAATGCTTCAACAAAACAATGCTTCAAAACAATGCAACAACAATTGCTGCAACCAATGCTTCAACAAAACAATGCGTAACAAAACAATGCTTCAACAAAGAAACAAATACAATGCTTTAAACCAATGCTTCAACCAATAACAATCTTCAACAAAACAATGCAAAAAAAGATTCTTAACAAAACAATGCTTCAACAAAACAATGCTTCAACAAAACAAGTAACACTTCAACAAAACATATGCTTCAAAAAAAATGCTTCAAAAAACAATGCTTCACAAAACAAAACAATGCTTCAACAAAACAATGCCTTCAAACAAACAATGAACAAAGAAACACAATGCTTAAACAAAAACAAAATGCTTCAACAAAACAAAATGCTCAACACATGCTCAACAAAACAATGCTACACAAAACAATGCTTCAACAAAAACAATGCCAACAAACAAAAACAATTCAACAAACAATGCTTAACAAAAAACAATGCGTTCAACAAAACAATGCTTCAACAAAACAATGCTTCAACAAAACAATGCTTAACAAAACAATGCTTCAACAAAACATGCTTCAACAAAAACAATGCTTCAACAAAACAATGCCTTCAAACAAAACAATGCTTCAAACAAATCAACAAAACAACAATGCTTCAACACAAACAATGCGAAACAAAACAATGCTTCAACAAAACAATGCAAAAAAACAATGCTTCAACAAAACAATGCGTAAACAAACAAATGCTTCAACAAAACATGCTTCAACAAAACAATGCTTAACAACAAAACAATGCTTAAACAAAGAACAATGCTTCAACAAAACATGCTTCAAACAAACAATGCTTCAACAAAACAATGCTTCAACAAAACAATGCTTCAACAAACAATGCTTAACAAAACAATGCTCAAACAAAACAATGCTTCAACAAAACAATGCTGCTAAACAAAACAATGCTTCAAACAAAACAATTAACAAAACAATGCTTTCAAACAATGCGTAAACAAAACAATGCTTCAACAAAAAAACAATGCTCAAAAAACTTTCAAAAAAACAATGCGTAAACAAAACAATGCTTCAAACAAAACAATGCTTCAACAAAAACAATGCTTTCAACAAAACATGCGTAAAACAAACATGCTTTAAAAAACAATGCCCTCAACCAAAACAATGCTTCAAAACAAAACTAATGCTTCAACAAAACAATGCTTCAATGGCGTAAAAAAATTCAACAAAAACAATGCTTCAACAAAACATGCTTCAAAAAAACAATGCGTAAAACAATGCTTCAACAAACAATGCTTCAACAAACAATGCTTCAAACAAAACAATGCAGACAAAACAATGCTTCAACCAAAACAATGCTAAACAAAACCAATGCTTTCAACAAAACAATCCTTCAACCAAAACCAATTGCTTCACAAAACAATTCGCGTCAGCTTCAACAAAACAATGCTTAACAAAACAATGCCGTCAAAAACAATGCTTCAACCAAATGCTTCACACCACAAGCTTCAACAAACTGCTATACAAAACAATGCTTCAACAAAAACAATGCTTCAACAAAACAATGCTTCAAAAACAAAACAATGCTTCAACAAAACAATTGCTTTCAAAAAAACAAAACATGCTAACAAAAACAAAACAATGCTTGCAAACAAAAACAATGCGTAAACAAAAAATGCAACCAAAACAATGCTTCAACAAAACAATGCCGTAAACAAACAAAGCGTAACAAAACAATGCTAATAAAAAATTTTGCAAAAACAAAATGCAAAAACAATGCTTCAACAAACAATGCTTCAAACAAAACAATGCGTTCAAACAAAGACAAATGCTCAACAACAAAAACAAGCTTCAACAAAAACAAAATGCCTTCGTACTTCAAAACAAGCTAAACAAAACAGGAAAAACAAAACACAATGCTTTTTCAAGCAAAGGGTCCACAATGCTCAAAAAACAATGCTTCAACAGAAACAATGCTTCAACAAAACAATGCTTCAACGAAAACAATGCTTCAACAAACAATGCGTAAACAAAAACAATGCTTCAACAAAACAATGCTTCAACAAAAAACAATGCTCAACAAAACAAGTGCGTTCAAACAAAAAATGCTCAACAAACAATTCAACAAAACAATGCTTCAACAAAACAATGCTTCAACAAAACAATGCTTCAACAAAACAATGCTTCAACAAAAAACAATGCGCTTCAAACAAAACAATGCTTCAACAAACAATGTCAAAACAATGCTTCAACAAAAACAATGCTTTCAACAAAAACAATGCTTCAACAAACAATGCTTAAAAACAAAACAATGCTTCAACAAAACAATGCTTCAACAAACAAAACAATGCTTCCAAACAAAAAACAATGCTTAAAAAACATGCTTCAACAAAAAAACAATGCTTCAATCGTAAACAAAACAATGCTTCAACAAAAAACAATGCTTCAACAAAAATGCAATGCTTCAACAAAAATGCAATGCATTCAAACAAAACAATGCTCAAAAACAAGCAACAATGCGTCAAACAATGCTCAACAAAAACAATGCTTCAACAAAACAAAAACCATGCTTCAACAAAAAACAATGCGTAAACAAAACAATGCTTCAACAAAACAATGCTTCAACAAAACAATGCTTCAACTAAAAAAACAATGCTTAAACAAAAAAACAATGCTTCAACAAACAATGCTTCAACAATGCTTCAACAATCTGCTCAACAAAACAATGCTTCAACAAACAATGCTTCAACCAAATGCAAAACAATCTTCAACAAAACAATGCTAACAAAACAAAACAATGCAATGCTAACAAAACAAATGCGTAAACAAAACACAAAACAATGCTCAACAAAACAATCTTCAACAAAACAAGCGTAAACAAAACAATGCTTCAACAAAACAAGTTAAAAAAACAATGCTTCAACACAAAACAATGCTTCAACAAAACAATGCTCAACAAAACAAAACAATGCAACAATGCTCAACAAAACAAAACAATGCTTTCAACAAAACAATGCTTCAACAAACAACAAAAACAATGCTAACAAAACAATGCTTAACAAAACAATGCTTCAACAAAACAATAAACAAAACAATGCTTCAACAAAACAATGCTCAAAAAAACAATGCTTCAACAAACAAATGCTGTCAACAAAAAAACAAAACAAAACAATGCTTTAAAAAACAAAAAAAACAATGCTTCAAACAATGCCAACAACAATAGCTTCAACACAAATGCTTAACAATGCTTTGCTTAACAAACAAACAATGCTTAAACAAAACATATGCTTCAACAAAACAATGCTTCAAAAACAATGCTTAACAAAACAGCTCAAAAAACAAAACAAAACAATGCTTCAACAAAACAACTTCAACAAACAAAACAATGCTTAACAATGCTTCAACAAACATGCGTTTCAAAACAAAACAATGCTTCAACAAAACAATGCGTAAACAAACAATGCTTCAATGCTTCAAAAAAACAATGCTTCAACAAAACAATGCTTAAAAAAACAATGCTTCAAAAAAACAATGCTTCAACAAAACAATGCGTTCAAACAAAACAAATGCTCAAAAAACAAAAAACAATGCTTCAACAAAACAATGCTAAAAACAACAAAACAATGCTTCAACAAAACAAAGCTTCAACAAAACAATGCTTAAAAAAACAATGGTTCAACAAAACAATTTAAAACAATGCGTAAAAACAAAAAACAATGCTTAACAAAACATGCTTAAACAAAAACAATGCTTCAACAAAACAAACAATGCTTCAACAAAACAATGCTTCAACAAAACAATGCTTCAACAAAACAATGCTTAAAACAAAACAAACAAAAACAATGCTTCAACAAAAACCAATGCTTAAAAAACAATGCTTCAAGCTGCAAAAAAACAATGCTTCGTTCAAACAAAACAATGCTTCAACAAAACAATGCTTCAACAAAAACAATGCTTCAACAAAACAATGCAAAAAACAAAACAAAAACAATGCTTTCAAACAAACAATGCTTCAACAAAACAATGCTTCAACAAAACAATGCTTCAACAAAACAAAAATGCGTAAAACAAAACAATGCTTCAAACAAAAAACAATGCTTCAAACAAACAACCAATGCTTCAACAAAACAATGCTTCAACAAAGACAACAATGCTTCAACAAAAAACAATGCTTCAACAAAACAATGCTTCAACAAAACAATGCTAAAAAACAATGCTTCAACAAAACAATGCTTCAACAAAAACAATGCTTAAAAAACACAATGCTTCAACAAAACAATGCTTCAAAACAAAACACAACAATGCTTCAACAAAAAACAATGCTTCAAAAAAAATGCAAAACATGCTAAACAAAAAACAATGCGTAAACAAAACAATGCTTCAAAAACAATGCAACAAAACAATGCTTCAACAAAACAATGCTTCAACAAAACAATGCTTCAACAAAACAATGCGTAAACAAAACAATGCGTAAACAAAACAATGCTTCAACAAAACAATGCTTCAACAAAAATGCTTCAACCAAAACAATGCGTAAACCAAAACAATGCTTCAACAAAACAATGCTTCAACAAAAACAATGCTTCAACAAAACAATGCAACAAAACAATGCAACAATGCTTCAACAAAACAATGCTTCAACAAAAACAATGCTCAAACAAACAATGCTTCAACAAAACAATGCTTCAAAGCAACAACAATGCTTCAACAAAACAATGCTTCAACAAAACAATGCTTCAACAAACAAATCAATGCTTCAACAAAAAATGCAACTTCAACAAAACAATGCGTAAACAAAACAATGCTTTCAACAAAACAATGCTTCAAAAAAACAATGCTTCAACAAAACAATGCAACAAAATTCAAAAACAAAAACAATGCTTCAAAACAATGCTTCAACAAAACAATGCAAACAAAAAACAATGCTTCAACAAAACAATGCTTCAACAAAACAATGCTTCAACAAAAACAATGCTTAAACAAAACAATGCTTAAAAAAACAACAACAATGCTTCAACAAAACAAAACAAAACAATGCTTCAAAACAAAAACAAAAACAATGCTTAACAAAACAATGCTTCAACAAAACAATGCTTCAACAAAACAATGCTTCAACAAAACAATGCTTAAACAAAAACAATGCGTTGCGTCAAAAAAAACAAAATGCAAACAAAACAATGCCAACAAACAAATGCTTCAACAAAACAATGCTTACAACAAACAATTTCAAACAAACAATTGCAAAACAAAACAATGCTTCAACAAAAATGCAAAACAATGCTTCAACAAACAAAACAAATGCTTCAACAAAACAATGCTTCAACAAAACAATTCAACAATGCTTAAACAATGCTTCAAAAAACAAACAATGCGAAATGCTTAACAAAACAAAACAAAACATGCTTAAACAAAACAATGCTTCAACAAAACCAATGCTAAACAACAATGCTTCAACAAAACAATGCTTCAACAAAACAATGCTTAAAAAAACAATGCGAACAAAAAACAATGCTAACAAAAACAATGCTTCAAACAAAACAAAAAACAATGCTTCAACAAAACAATGCGTAAACAAAACAATGCTTTCAACAATGCTCAAAAACAATGCTTAAACAATGTCTTAAAAAACAATGCTTAACAAAACAATGCTTCAACAAAACAATGCTTCAAACAAAACAATGCTTCAACAACAAAAAAACAATGCTTCAACAAAACAATGCTCAACAATGCTTCAACAATGCTTCAACAAAACAATGCTTTAACACAAAACAATGCGTAAACAAAACAATGCTTAAAACAAAACAATGCTTCAACAAAACAATGCTTCAACAATGCTTCAACAAATGCTTCAAAAACAATGCTTAACAAAAACAATGCTTCAACAAAAACAATGCTTCAACAAAAACAATGCTTCAACAAAAACAAATGCTTCAAACAAAACAATGCTTCAACAAAACAATGCTTCACAAAACAATGCAAACAAAACAATGCTTAAACAACAAACAAAACAATGCTAACAACAATGCTTAACAAAACAATGCTTCAACAAAACAATGCTTCAACAAAACAATGCTTCAAACAAAACAATGCTTCAACAAAACAATGCTAAACAACAAAACAATGCTTCAAACAAAACAATGCTTCAACAACAATGCTTCAACAAAAACAATGCTTCAACAAAACAATGCTTCAACAAAAACAATGCGTTCAACAAAACAATGCTTCAACAAAACAATGCTTAAACAAAACAATGCTTCAATGCTTCAACAAACAATGCAAACAAAAACAATGCTTCAAAAAGCAATGCTTCAACAAAACAATGCTTCAACAAACAAATGCTTCAACAAAACAATGCTTCAAAAACAACAACAATGCTTAACAATGCTTCAACAAAACAATGCTTCAACCAACAATGCTTCACAATGCTTAAACAAAACAATGCGGTAAACAATGCTTACAAAACAATGCTTCAACAAAACAATGCTTCAACAAAACAATGCTTCAACAAAACAATGCTTAACAAAACAATGCTACAAAACAATGCGTAAACAAAACAATGCTTCAAACAAAACAATGCAAAAAACAAGCTTCAACAAACAATGCTTCAACACAATGCTTCAACAAACAATGCTAAACAACAAACAATGCTTCAAAACAATGCTTCAACAATGCTTAACAATGCTTCAACAAACAATGCTTCGCGAAAAAACAAAACAAAACAATGCTTAAAAACAAAAACAAACAATGCTGCTCAACAAAAACAATGCTTAACAACAAAACAATGCCAACAAAAACAATGCTTAAAAAACAATGCTTAAAGCTTTCAACAAAACAAATGCTTCAAAAACAAAAAACAATGCTTCAACAAAAAAGCAAAAACAATGCTTCAACAACAATGCTTCAACAAAAACAATGCGTAATAACAACAATGCTAACAAAACAACAATGCTTAAAACAATGCGCTTAACAAAACAATGCTAAACAAAACAATGCTCAACAAAACAATGCTTAAACAAACAATGCTTCAACAAAACAATGCTTCAAAAACAAAACAATGCTTCAACAAAACAATGCTTTAAACAAAACAATGCTTCAAACAAAACAATGCTTCAACAAAAACAATGCTTAAAAAAAACAATGCTTCAACAAAAACAATGCTTCAAAAAACAATGCTTCAACAAACAATGCTTAAACCAACAAAACAAAACAAAAAAACAATGCTTAAACAAAAATGCAAACCAAAACAATGCTTCAACAAAACAATGCGGTAAACAAAAACAATGCTTCAACAAAACAATGCAAAACAATGCTTCAACAAAAACAATGCTTCAACAAAACAATGCTTCAACAAAACAATGCTTCAACAAAACAATGCTTCAACAAAACAATGCTTCAACAAAACAATGCCCTTCAACAAAACAATGCTTCAACAAAACAATGCTAAACAAAACAATGCTTCAACAAAACAATGCTTCAAACAAAACAATGCTTCAACAAAACAATGCTTTCAACAAAACAATGCTTCAACAAAACAATGCTTCAACAAAACAATGCTTCAACAAAAACCAATGCAAACAAAACAATGCTTCAACAAAACAATGCTTCAACAAAACAATGCTTCAACAAAAATGCAAAACAAAACAATGCTTCAACAAAAACAATGCTTCAACAAAACAATGCTTCAACAAAACAATGCTTCAAACAAAAAACAATGCTTCAACAAAACAATGCTTCAACAAAACAATGCTTCAACAAAACAAGCTTCAACAAAACAATGCTTAACAAACAATGCTTCAACAAAACAATGCGTCAACAAAACAATGCTTCAACAAAACAATGCTTCAACAAAACAATGCTTCAACAAAACAATGCTTCAACAAAACAATGCTTCAACAAACAATGCTTCAACAAAACAATGCTTCAACAAAACAATGCTTCAAACAAAACAATGCTTCAACAAAAACAATGCTTCAACAAAAACAACAAAACAATGCTTCAACAAAACAATGCTTCAACAAAACAATGCTTCAACAAAACAATGCTTCAACAAAACAATGCGTAAACAAAACAATGCTTCAACAAAACAATGCTTCAACAAAACAATGCTTCAACAACAAAACAATGCTTCAAACCAAAACAATGCGTAAACAAAAACAATGCTTCAACAAAACAATGCTTTAAACAAAACAATGCTTCAACAAACAATGCTTCAAACAAAAACAATGCTTCAACAAAACAATGCTTCAACAAAACAATGCTTCAACAAAACAATGCTTCAACAAAACAATGCTTAAACAAAACAATGCTAAACAAAAACAATGCTTCAACAAAAACAAAAAAACAATGCTTCAACAAAACAATGCTTCAACAAAACAATGCGTAAACAAAAACAATGCTTCAACAAAACAATGCTTCAACAAAACAATGCAACAAAACAATGCTTCAACAAAAACAAAAACAATGCTTAAACAAAACAATGCTCAAAAACAAAACAATGCTTCAACAAACAATGCTTAAAAAACAAAACAAAACAATGCTTCAACAAAACAATGCTTAAACAAAACCAATGCTTCAAAAACAATGCTTCAAAAACAATGCGTTCAAACAAAACAATGCTCAACAAAAACAATGCTTCAACAAAACAATGCTTCAACAAAACAATGCTAAACAAAACAATGCAAACAAAACAATGCTCAACAAAACAATGCTTCATACAAAACAATGCTTAAACAATGCCAACAAAACATGCTTCAACAAAACAATGCTTCAACAAAACAATGCTTCAACAAAACAATGCTTAAACAAAACAATGCTTCAACAAAACAATAACAATGCTTCAAACAAAACAATGCTTGCAACAAAACAATGCTAACAAAAACAATGCTTCAACAAAACAATGCTTCAAAAAACAATGCTTCAAACAAAACAATGCTTTCAAAAACAATGCTAAAAACAAAACAATGCTTCAACAAAAAACAATGCTTAAAACAAAACAAAAAAACAATGCTTCAACAAAACAATGCTTCAAAACAAACAATGCTTCAACAAAAACAATGCTTCAAAAACAAAACAATGCTTCAACAAAACAATGCTTAACAAAACAAAACAATGCTTCAACTGCTTCAACAAAAACAAACAATGCTTCAACAAAACTTAAAACAATGCTTCAACAAAACAATGCTTCAACAAAACAATGCGTAAACAAAACAATGCTTCAACAAAACAATGCTTCAACAAAAACAATGCCAAAACAATGCTTAAACAAAACAATGCGTAAACAAAACAATGCTTCAACAAAACAATGCTTCAACAAAACAATGCTTCAACAAAACAATGCTTCAACAAAACAATGCTTCAACAAAACAATGCTAAACAAACAAAACAATGTTCAACAATGCTTCAACAAAACAATTCACAAAACAATGCTTCAACAAAACAATGCTTCAACAAAACAATGCTTCAACAAAACAATGCTTCAACAAAACAATGCTTCAACAAAACAATGCTTCAACAAAACAATGCTTCAACAAAACAATGCTTCAACAAAACAATGCTAAACAAAACAATGCTTCAACAAAACAATGCTTCAACAAAACAATGCTTCAACAAAACAATGCTTCAACAAAACAATGCTTCAACAAAACAATGCTTCAACAAAACAATGCTTAAACAAAACAATGCTTCAACAAAACAATGCTTCAACAAAACAATGCTTCAACAAAACAATGCTTCAACACAAAACAATGCTTCAACAAAACAATGCTTCAACAAAACAATGCTTCAACAAAACAATGCTTCAACAAAACAATGCTTCAACAAAACAATGCTTCAACAAAACAAGCAACAAAACAATGCTTAGAACAAAAACAATGCTTCAACAAAACAATGCTTCAACAAAACAATGCTTCAACAAAACAATGCTTCAACAAAACAATGCTTAAACAAAAACAATGCTTCAACAAAACAATGCTTCAACAAACAATGCTTAAACAAAACAATGCTTCAACAAAACAATGCTTCAACAAAACAATGCGTAAACAAAACAATGCTTCAACAAAACAATGCTTCCAACAAAACAATGCTTCAACAAAACAATGCTTCAACAAAAACAATGCTTAAACAAAACAATGCTTCAACAAAACAATGCTTAAAAACAATGCTTCAACAAAACAATGCTTCAACAAAACAATGCTTCAACAAAACAATGCTTAAAAACAATGCTTAAACAAAACAATGCTTCAGCAAAACAATGCTTCAACAAAACAATGCTTCAACAAAACAATGTTTCAACAAAACAATGCGTAAACAAAACAATGCTTCAACAAAACAATGCTTAAAAACAATGCTTAAACAAAACAATCTTCAACAAAACAATGCTTCAACAAAAACAATGCGTAAACAAAACAATGCTTCAACAAAACAATGCTTAAAAACAATGCTTCAACAAAACAATGCTTAAAAACAATGCTTAAACAAAACAATGCTTCAACAAAACAATGCGTTCAAAAACAAAACAATGCTTCAACAAACAATGCTTAAACAAAAACAATGCTTCAACAAAACAATGCTTCAACAAAACAATGCGTAAACAAAACAATGCTTTCAACAAACACAATGCTTCAACAAAAATCAATGCGTAAACAAAACAATGCTTCAACAAAAACAACAAAACAATGCGTAAACAAAACAATGCTTAAACAAAACAAAGCTTAAAAACAATGCTTACATAAATGCTGGAAATGCTGAAACAAATAAATTAACAAAAGCAAAACAATGCTGAAGATAAATAAATGGTACACCATATTACAAGGCATGAAGTTGAGAGGGCCAGCCCGTTTGCCTTTGTGTCTTGGATGACAATTTCGACTTTATGGGATCCTTCAGTTCATTCTCATCCATGCATTGGTTTTTACCGACTTAATCCACCGCAGCTCCTCCTCACCCTGTACTCAAAAACAAACATGCTTAGCTCTTTCATCTGCGACTGTTTCTTGGGTTACAATTTCGACTTTATGGGATCCTTTAGCTCAATCTCATCCATGCATTGGTTTTGACCGACTTAACCCACTGCAGCTCCTCCTCGCCCTGTACTTACAAACAAAAAGGCTTAGCTATTTCATCAGTGACTGTTTCTTAGGTTACAATTCTCACTGTGTGGGATCCCTCAGCTAATTCTCATCCATGCATTCCATTTTTTGTTTCATCCATGCATTCCGTGTTTTGTTTCATCCATGCATTTTGACCATTATCATGCATGTTCTGGCCGACATAATCCACCTCTAATTCATCAGCATCATAGTAGTGCCTCTTGTTTGTCTCAGCGCCTTCTCCTCCATGCATTCGGTGTTTTGTTGCATCCACGTTTTTGACCATTCTAATCCATGCATTGCTTTTGAGCGACACAACCCACCTATAATTCATCAGCATCACAGTAGCGACTCTTGTTCGTCTCAGCTCCTTCTCATCCATGCATTCCATATATTGTTTAATCCATGTTTTGACCATTCGCATCCATCTTTTGACCGACATAACCTACCTCTAACTCATCAGCATCATAGTAGCGCCTCTTGTTAGCCCCCCATAAAGCCTCGTCCTTCTCATCCTTCACATCCTCCTCATCATCACCCTCCTCCTTGGCTTGCTGCAACTTCAGCCTCTGACCAATCAGTTTGGCCTGTCGAGCCACTGAAAGGCAACAGGAGAGGTGGATAAAGCACAGATAATTTTTTCACTTTTATATAGCGATTGCTAGTTTTGACCCCGTTTAGCGAAATTATCGGTACCGTATACAGAAGTAAACAAAAAGTGTTTTGTTTTGTTTTAGACCTAAAAGCTATCGGTACACAAAGCAAGATACACAGCTGTAAAAAGCACTAAAACGCTGTCCCTGGAAGAGGCCTAAAACTACAAAGCTAGAAGAAGAAAACACTTTCAGATTTGAAAATAAATCCCTGGGGATAAAGGCGCCATATGTGTGTGTATGTTACAGACCATGGGTAGCCAAATAGTGGCGTAGTCAGTTATGCATGTTTATGCATGTATTATACATGTATGTTACAGACCATGGGTAGCCAAATAGTGGGGTGCCAAAGACCCACCAAGGCGTTTTATTTATTTTCCTTTACTCAGACTCATGGGTGCATTAATACCATATGCAGGGTCCGGTATATCATATGACGTTAACCAAAGGCGAGTTTAATATCATATAAATTGCCTCATAAGGAGAACAAACTGTTAGGAAACAGGGAAGGTGGATAAAGGCGCCATATGTAGGGACCGGTATATCATATAATGTTGACCACAGGCAAGTATAATATAATACAAATTGCATCGTAGGGAGAAAAAACATGTGAGGTTACAGGGGAGGTCGGTAAAGGCGCCATATATATATGTATGTATGTATGTATGTTTGTGCGTATGTATGTATGTATGTATGTATGTATGTATGTATGTATGTATGTATGTATGTATGTATGTATGTATGTATGTATGTAAGTAAGTATGTATGTATGTATGTATGTATGTATGTATGTATGTATGTAAGTATGTATGTATGTATGTATGTATGTATGTATGTATGTATGTATGTATGTAAGTAAGTAAGTAAGTATGTATGTATGTATGTATGTATGTATGTATGTATGTATGTATGTATGTATGTATGTATGTATGTATGTATGTATGTATGTATGTATGTAAGTATGTAAGTATGTATGTATGTATGTATGTATGTATGTATGTATGTATGTATGTATGTATGTATGTATGTATGTATGTACGTACGTATGTATGTATGTATGTATGTATGTATGTATGTATGTATGTATGTATGTATGTATGTATGTATGTATGTAAGTATGTATGTATGCATGTATGTAAGTAAGTATGTATGTATGTATGTATGTATGTATGTATGTATGTATGTATGTATGTATGTAAGTATGTATGTTACATACCAGGGGTAGCCAAATGGTGGGGTGCCGAAGACATTCTATTTATTATCTTATCTATACTTATTTATTTCTGTATTTATTTATTTATTTATTTACTTGGGTTTAGAGTTTAGGGTTCAGGGTTAATGAGACTCATGGGTGCAGCAATTACATCTGTTGGGACCGGCATATCATATGATGTTGACCAAAGGCAAGTATGATATCACATGATATCATACAAATTGAATCATATAATATCGTATATAAATGGTAACTTTAGCCTAGTCAGTCTGCCGGCATCATATGATATCATACGATGACATGATATCATATGATATGAAATTGCCGTTCCCTAGCCTTATGTGCATGTATGTTACAGACCAGGGGTAGCCAAATAGGCTAAGGGACTTGCCCAACCTATATATATCAGGAGGGCAAAAGCAAAATAAGCACTGATGAGCTGGAAGGGGCCAAAGTAAGGATGGACAAAGACAATTGTTTCTGCACCACAAATATACACAACCTTGCTCCACAACAACCTAGCCCCCTTGACCACCACCTCATCCTGCAACCTAGCCACCTTGTCTACCGCTTTGTCCCACAACCACAGTCCAACCTTGGACACCACCATTTGACACAACAAACCAAGCCACCTTGACCAACACCTTGTCCCACAACAACCAAACCACCACCATGTCCCATAACAACCCAACTACCTTGCCCCACAGCAACCTAATCACCTAGTCATACAACAACCTAACCACCTTGACCACCACCTTGTCCTACAACAAACTAACAACCTTGCCCACACCCTTGTCCCCCTGAAAGCCTTACAACCTTGTACACCTTGTTTTGCCACATCAACGAAACCACTTTTATAACACCTTGTCCCACAGCTACCTAACCACCTTGACCACCACCTAGTCGTAAAAAACAAAAACCTTTTGCCACATCAACGAAACCACTTGTATACCACCTTGCCCACCACCTAGTCGTAAAAAACAAAATTGCCACATCAACTAAAACCACTTGTACACCACCTCGCCTTTCAGCTACCTAACAATCTTGACCACCACCCAGTCGTAAAAAAACAACCACATTTTCTACCAACTCGACCCACACCAACTGTGTTCCTCAACAACCTCATCTCTACGCCCCTATCACACCGCCCAACCCCCCATGTCATCACTTGCTCGCCCATATCTTCAATCGGGCAACAACAGCAACCCCACAGCATAGCCCCACCACCACCACCACAACACACATGCACACATACACACTCATGGCTACCATGCCCCGGCCCCACCAGCAGCAGCACACACACACACACACACACTCACAGCTACCATGCCCCAGACCCACCACCACCAGCACACCACACACATGCACACACCCATGGCGGCCATGCCCCCTCCAACCATCCTCCCCATGCCCCACCCCTCACTTACTCTCCCCCATCTTTCCTCCCCGAGCGATGGCCTTCTCAATCAAAGCATCCTCGTCGTCCTCATCATCGTCGTCATCTTCCTCGTCATCGTCGCCAAACTCGTCCTCATCATCGTCAGAGTCACTCAGTGCCAGGACCTCCTCCCCGTCTAGGCCATCGTCTGACTCCGAATCCGACTCGGGGTTCAGCGATATTTTATCTCTCCTACTATCCCGTTTTGCGTCGTTAGCGTCGTCGGAAGGGGGCTCCTCCTCCGCTCGCTCAGGCATCAACATCTGCTTTTGCTTCGGCTTTCTCGGCCCCATGTTGGGCGGCTAGGTAAAAGAAATTGGCGATGGGTTTAAGGAAGAGTGCGACAATTAGCTCGGCTGCGCGCGAGTGGGCGGACCTAGACGCCATGTCCGACGCTTGTCTGCGCGCCAAGGACCAGCTGGGGCTTATATTCAGGGGTGGTCCGGAACTTGCCCAGGGCCAGCCTGGCCCTGACAGGGTTGTTCTACCGGGCCTGGTATTCTTTCTTGTACACCTTGCTTCGAACTTGAAGAATTGTTGGAAGACCGTGTGGAATGGGCTTGTCTAGGGTAAACAATGGCCTGCCGATGGCAATGGCAATGCAATGTACTATGTGCGCGACAGACCTGAGGGTGTCCACCAAGGTTGTGTTCCACGCTGCGTCTTGCGTCGCTGATGTTTTAGGGTCCGTTGCGTCGCAGGCGCAGATTTTGAAACCAGCTGCAATTGAAATTGTAATTGAGATTGTTACATCCGTGTAATGCAATCACTCACAGGACGTGGAATTATGGACACCACAGCGTAAGCCGGAGCTAGCAGTATTCACCACAGCTGCAACTCATAATGCAGCTTTTGAAGTCCCCCAGAACAACCCTCGTGTCTACTACTCCTGCAGGAGGAGGGAGTGAGTGACTCCGCCTTTCACATCGACAGGGCTAGCGCACGGAGACTCGCACTTCTAGGCGAAACCCGGCGAAACCCGGCGAAACCCCTTTCTGTCTAGTCCGAACAGATCCCGTGTCTAGTCTAGTAAAAAATGATCTTTGGCTTCGCGAGCCGCGAGGGGGGTGGGACAGCTACGCCAGGCCAGCTACGCCACGCTTCGCCACGCTGTCCCAACCCCAACCGCGGATTGATGACAGCTTTCCATCACTTGGGTGCAGGATTAGTGACAGCTGTTTTCAGGTTCAGAATCAGAAGAACCCCCTAACATGACGGCTGTTACATCATTAGGGTGGCCCGTTTTTTTCACGGGCTAGGCCTGCGCAAAAGAATAAAAGATAATAACGGTACCAGTACATCTAAAACAAATATACTCTCTGGCTATTCTTGCGAAGAAAGGCTTTAAAGGATATACACCCAACGGTAGTTGAAGGAGTAAGGTAAGGTGTAGGACTGCAGGAGCCTCTGACTATAATTCTGAAGGAACGTAGCTTTTGACCGGAGTTTCAGGCATGGGATCGACCGGGCCCAAAGAAACGAAAGTGGTGGAGCTGGTGATCATGATGGACACCACTGGCAGCATGGTGAGTTTTAAGGCTGCTCGCCGTCTTCGGCAGTAACATAATAAATTCAAATCACGGGGATACATGGCCCAGCCATACATTAGGCTGCTCGCCAACTTAGGAAGTAACGTAATATTTTGAATTTAGGGCAAGCATAGTGCGCTTACTATTTTTCTAGGGGTGGCAACGCCATTCGAACTGAATCCTCGGTGTCTCCGGTTTGTGCAGTGAGACCCACCGCCTGGGGTAAATTATTTTCACTACAAAAAGGGGGCCCACCCTACAAGGTGAAAATCCTCCTTTCCTCCTCCTTCCTCAAAAAAAAATCGAATCAAAGCATTTTCTGGCCAGAATATACAGTACCAATATCCAATGGGACACCTCTCGAGGGCCTTATAGAAATTCAGCGGATGATTTGGATTTAGGTTTTCAGAACACTTGCTAGTTCGTACCTCGAATTTGATAATTTTGCTTGATAATTCTGACATTTCGGCCTGAGAATCGAGAATTCGGAGGATTTCCGGGAAATCTGAGGAGGCCACAGATCAGAACCGTACTACTACTACTACTACTACTACTACTACTACTCCTCCTCCTACTACTACTACTACTACTACTACTACTACTACTACTACTACTACTATAGTGCAGAATTAAATCATCACTGTAGCACTAACTCAGGTCCCCCGTCGGTAAAACGATTGCTTGGGGTTCAGTTCATCAATGCTTTTTACCCGAATGAAACAAATCACCAGATTTGGGGAAGAAGGGATTACACCAATTAAAATGTCAGTCCGGTAGTTCGTGAGTCCGTTTGGACGTGAAGGTCTGTAGGCATACACGTGAAACAACGGGTCCCGACATCGACGGTTGCATCCGTCGGTGCGTTGAGTTGGCGTTGAGGAGTGAGCTGGACGGGACGTACCGTTCACGTCTGGGCTGGGCCCAAACGTGCAATACCTTGTAAAAACAATCCTTGAGATCAACCAGACCCCTGATTGGTCTCATTTTTCTTGTATCAAATTCTTAAAAATGAAGCCAATCCACATATATGCTTTGCATTACATAACATTACAGGAACGTTCGATACTGATTAAAATTCAACAACCCTTCAAAAACTCAATTTTTCGTCACTTAATAGTTTACGAAGCTGCATCCATCGATTCAATAAAATTAAATTACATCAAATTAAATTAAATTTAATTGAATCCTATTCGAATTGATAGAATGTGAAGCAATTACATGCATTCAAATCACGTTAATTAAATTAAATTGAAAGGAATAAAATACAATTAAAAGAACACAACATCAAGTACAATTAAATTAAAATGAATTAAAATACATTGAATTATTAATTAAATTCATTTCATTCGGGACGCGCCTCCGCGCCCTTAATATTTTATAGCCCTTCCTATCACGGTTGGGCAAGTCCCTTTAGCCTATTTGGCCTACCCCTGGACTACAACATACATTCATGCTACATCAGAGTGCGTTGTTGAATCAGGAGGGGTAGGGTATTGAGGGTGGTGGATTGATCATAACGGATGGCATGATGAGGGACGTTGCCCTTGCCGATCTCAATATGGCCAGAGAACGCCAAGACTGTTGGAGCAAGGATGTGTCTGATGCTCTAGCGACGTTGTACTCTTTGGAAGATTCCTAGGATGAATCTTTGGCCACCAATTTACATGGAGGTGTGGGACCTTTGAAACTTAAACCACTTAACTGGAACAAAGTGGAAAAAGTCCTCTTCTCCAATCATCTTTTCTATTACTATAGTACTCAGTCTTCAGATACCCGCCCAAGAGATGAAATCTCAGGATCACAAGGAAGGAATAATGCTGTGTCCCAGACCTGGATGTCCTCCTCATGGGATGAGAGTGGAAAACCTGAGATGCTCAATTATCTCATCCGAGACCTACCTCACAAGGTTGTGCGTAATAAGGCTACATTTAGAACTTCCTCCCACTACCTAAAAGTGGAAACTGATAGATGGAAACATCCAATTGTGCCTTGGAAATATCGAGTGTGTCACCTTTGTGACTATGGAACAGTTCAAGATGAACACCATGTGGTTTTTTAATGTACTGACGAAGCCTTGCTAGATTCGAGAAGAAAGTTCCAGAGCCTGATTTCCCATTCAGAGAGCAAAATGATTCCTCTACATTATCTGATGTGCAATCCATAGGTTGAAGGGCAAGAAAAGCTTCCTTTGTTCATCCATGAATGTATGAAGTGACTGGATCAAGTCTTTTTTGATAGGTTTGAATAGTTTTTTTTGTGTACTGTTTTTTCGTTCAGAAGAAGAGGAATATATTTTTAAAAAATGAAAAAACGGAAAAAGCGATTTGTTCGAGTTTACATTTTCTGGTAATGTTTGTTTTTACTGCCAAAGACGGCGAGCAGCCAAATTGCTGTCTGAAGGTATGCAACCAAGTTCAAGTTCAAGATCATAACGGAACTTACACTGAAGGTGATTTGAGGAAGGGGATTTAGGCTGGCAATGGGAAATAAATTCATGGACTGAAATCTGCCAAACCCTCTTTATCGTAACAGGGAAGATCAATCAATATGTGCAAGCAGCACGCAAAGAACTTGCTCCACAGTTCAAAGATGGCGCTTCCGACTGACTTTGCTCTTAAAATGGTACGTTGGACATGCCCAACTATGGCAGGACACATGATACACCGCATCAACTGTGCCATACAAATGAGGTTCCCAAGGTAGGGAGAGAATATTATACTTAATATCAGGAGTAAAAAAAAAACTGCAAACGTCCGGCAAACGTCAAGCCTAAAAAACCTGAGGGGGGCTGACCCCCCCCTCCCTACCCCCTCAAAATAGAAATACATTGTTTTTACAACTTATATATAAATTCAGAGGGTTTACAGTATGGCGCACACAATGGCGTCCACCGATTTGTAGAGCAGGGATCGCACGATAGTAAAAAAACAGTTCTGCCCCCCCCCCCCCCCCCCCCCCCCCCAAGGTTGTCCAAGTTCTTAAGCCACCCTTTGCCGTCGTTGGAGGCGGCCAGAAAAATATGTGAAAATCAGACCCAGCACAGACACTCTAAAACGCAATTAAAAAACAAAACGGTGCACATGGTCTGTTTTTTTAATCATGATTCTGGTCTGGTCACAGCCACTTGAGGTCTATCTGTCTGGCTTCAACTGCTTGGCAATCTTCCCCATGAACTCTAACTCCTTGGTCTGTAGCTCCCAGAGGGGAGGGGGGGGGGTATATACTTATTGCACGAGGTCCAAAGTGGTTCCAACGGACTGCCCTTACCAAGGCCAACTCATGGTGGTCTTATAATTGCATTTGGAGTGGGGTGGGGTGGGTGTGGGTGGTGGGTGTGGGGTGGTGGGTTTGGGTTTGGGTTTGGGTTTGGGTTTGGGGGGGGGGGGGGGGTATACTTATTGCACGAGGTCCAAAGTGGTGCCAATGGACTGGCCTTACCAAGGCCTACTCATGGGTGGTCTCAGAATTGCATTTGGAGGTCAGAGTAAAAAGTTAGTAAAAAACCAAATGAGGGCTGACCCCCCCCTCCCCCCCCCCACCCCCTAAATTAAATGCCCAGAAAAATCTGAAAACATGCTCAATAAATTGCAAATAATTATGTCATACACAACCTATAATCGGAATAAATCGATCGGCTTGAATCAACTTTTCGTGCAGGATGCTACCTCCTGTTAAGATTAACAATAAGACTGTGAAATGATGACGATAATTACATTTGGACTGGTGCCCTACTAGACTTACATGGAATGTTGTGTAATTGTAGTGTATAGAACATCATATGTTAGCCCTGCCAGCCCAGCCCGTAGGGGTGGGCCCCTAATCCACCACATCTCCCACCCGTGTAACTCTAATAAGTTCATTCACAGATTGTAGAGGCATGTTATGAGGCACTTTTCCTCCTTTAACTCTGCCGATCACATCGACATAATCCTTGAGTCTAGGCCTAGTGCACGGAAACCCACCCTTTGAGGCGAAAGTCCTTTGTATACAAACCAAATATGTTATCGTATATGTATGGTACGAGGGCACATACATCAGATTCCTGCAGGGGGGATTTAATCAATCAATTATTATATATAAATATATATCAGGCTAAGGAGGATGTAATATATCAATTATTAAATATATATCAGACTAAAGAGGATGCTCCCACCTGTCATAGTTGGGCAAGTCCCTTTTTTTGAGTTGTGAAAGGACTTTCACCCCAGGAGGTGGCCGTTAACCTATTTGGTCCACCGCACCCCTAGACTGTTACAACATACATACGGTACAACAATCGATCAATAATTCAATGCATATCAGGCCTTCATATCTTACAAGGACCATGGAGACGCAGGGCAGCTTGAGTTCATCCAGTTCACCCGCGACGAGAAGTGCTTGGATAGCTTCATCCAAAGTCTGCACCCAACAGGCGGGGGGCTGGATGGCCTGGGCTGTGGGTGTGAGGACGTCGTTGGGGGACTGAAGGTGTGATCATATGCAGAAACTAGCTTGTCACTTACCTTTATGAAACTTGCCAACCGGTTGTCTGAGCTACCGGTATACAAACACAGTTTTTAATTGTCAGGTGTTGTAAAATGCATCATTTTTGTATGTTTACGGTGGTGGTGGTGGTGATGGTGGTGATGGTGATGGTGGTGATGGTGGTGGTGGTGGTGGTGGTGGTGGTGGTGGTGATGGTGGTGATGGTGGTGGTGATGGTGATGGTGGTGATGGTGATGGTGGTGATGGTGGTGGTGGTGGTGATGGTGGGATCATGTTGAGTGTGATTGTGCGTGTCCAACATGAAACAAAATATAGTTTTGCCTATATCCTTTCAAAAAAAAAAACTGGTGTCACCCATGCCAACTATTCCACCACTATTCCACCACGTTGCGGACATTATGATTCACTTTCTGATTTTCTTGCTTCTTTGCCGCATTGCTTGATTGCTTGTACCAAGTGATTATGACGATGGTCTGAAGACCCCCCCCCCCCCCCCCCCCAGATGTTGTGGATCGGGTTTGTCTTGGGTCAACTATGGCCAGTATAGGGCAACACAAATAATGTAATGCAATTTAATGTTGTGGATCGGGTTTGTCTTGGGTCAACTATGGCCAGTATAGGGCAACACAAATAATGTAATGCAATTTAATGTTGTGGATCGGGTTTGTCTTGGGTCAACTATGGCCAGTATAGGGCAACACAAATAATGCAATGCAATTTAATGTTGCAGGCTGCAGTGGAGCAGCTGCACTGGTCTGGATCGACAAGACTGCTGGTTCATTTTGCAGACCGTCCATGCCATGGGTATGAGTTCCACAATGGGCGACTCCCAGACACCTATATCTATGGCCTATGCCCTCATGGTATGGAAATGCAATTAATGCTCTCCCTCTGGTTTTGCTTAGACTAAGTTAGTTGCAGTTAGTTTGTTAGTTAGTTCGTTTTTAGAGGCAGTACGACACAGGAGGGCTGGCAATCAAGTGTGTGTTAATTTGTTCATTTCTAACACCCCAGTCTTTTTTGCTTGAGGTATATTATTCAGTTGGTTTCGATTATTGGATTGTGCCTCTTGAACGCTATATATATATAAAGAAATCATGGCGGTCGTGGTCGTGGTCGTGGTGTCATCGCGTAACCGACTTAACCGACTTCCCGCCCAGCCAATTCCCGCTTTTAATCTCTCCTGCTTCAACTTCTGCCTGATTTGGCCTCCTGCAAATTCTGCCTTATGCAACCTTTGCCTCCTGCGTATTTTATCTGTTGCGCATCCCGCCCGATTTCTCCTTTTCCCGCTTGGGTTCATCCACCTGATTTCGGTAGCGCTGCAGTTCGTCTTCCAACAAGCTTTTCCCCCTGCATCTCTGCAAGACCTTTCCCTTGCGTCAAGAGACCTGTCGCTGCGCACAACGGGAGGTGACGTGGTGAGTCAGCAGACCTGTCAGAAATGTCCGAATCGCATCCATCCCATGTCACAAACTTGACTGCAAATTCTTCCCACTGCATTGAGAAACATGTCGCTCCGCATTGTGCCATAGCAAGTACACATCAAAGTTGACCGAATGAAAAATCTCGCTGAGCGTTCTAGCCCTAACTTGACTGAACATCTAAAATCAGCAACTTGACTGCAACTTTTTCCCAACGAGAAATATGTCGTCGCTGTGAATTGCGCTATAGCGAGCACGCGGCAAAGTTGAATGGATGGACCTAGCGATGTTTCCAAGTCTCAGATCGAATTGACTTCGGGAGCAGTTGCGGTGAACAGGATTGTTCTTCGGCTTGAACTGAATACATGCTCGCTAAGAAGAAGCTTTAGTTATGTACAGTTGCGATTGCGCAGGTTCAGCTTTTTCAGTGGGGTCGACTATCGATCACAGCTGAGGTGGCAGGGAAGCAGGTCCGATGCTTTTAGCGGAGTCGGATGATGCGCAAACATTGTCGATGCTCTTCGTCCCATATGCCTTTCAGCTATGGCAAAGCCCACAGCTGAAGTGGAGGGAGGCAGATACGGAGTATGTGTGTGCTGGTGGGTGCGTGTATGAGGGAGGGGAGGGATGAGAGTGGGGAGAGGGTGGGGGCTGGTGGGATGGCTGTGGTGGGGGAAGGGAATAAGGGATGGAGTCAGGAAATATGTCAGGAAGAGTAAGGGAGTATGTGTGTGTGTGTGTGGGGGGGGGGGGGGGGGGGGGGGGGGGATAAAAGGGATATGCGTCCGTCAATGTTTTAAGTTGCATGCACTGCAGAGAAAACCTCTTTGCAACCCAGCCCAAAACAGGTGTGGCCAACGGGAGGGGAGGGGGGAGGGGGTGGTTAATGGTTTGGTGGTGGTGGTGTGTGAATGAGGGGGGGGCTTCAAGTGTAAACCATTATGTAACCAGCCCCAAATAGGTGTGGCCAAAGGCAAAACGGGCACCGTACTATGATTGGGTGGGGTGGGGGGTCTTGAGAGTGAGAGTAGGTGTGAGTAGGTGTGAGAGTAGGTGTGGCCACCGGCCACACGGGCTACCGTACTAGTATATATATATATATATATATATATATATATATATATATATATATATATATATATATAATACATATATACTGGTATATATACATATATACATATACATATATATATATACTAGTACGGTAGCCCGTGTGGCCGGTGGCCACACCTACTCTCACCTACTCTCACACCTACTCTCTCTCTCTATATATATATATATATATATATATATATATATATATATATATACCAAGGGACAACATACAGTTGAGGATTATTGAGTAACACAACTTGCCTGCCGTAACCAACAAGCCAAACTACTAGGGCTTGTGAATCTTGCAACCCTCGAGTCCGATGTATTGACCTAGGGTCCTTGTGATGATATGTTATGTCCTATGTTGATTTCTTTTATCGATTTAAATTTCATAATCTTATCATCTTTTAAAATACACAGATCAGCTGGCTAAGATGATTTGCTGCTCACATTGTCGCTATAAATGACAGAATAAAACACGATCTCCCTAGGTGTGACCCCCGCTGCTTACCCTAGGTACACCCCCAAACCCACATGTTCTCCCTAGGTGTCAAACCCCCTGCTTACCCTAGTGCACCCCCAAACCCACATGTTATCCCTAGGTGTCAAAACCCCTGCTTACCCTAGTGCACCCCCAAACCCACATGTTATCCCTAGGTGTCAAACCACAGACCTTGCTGACACAGCTGGCAGGGCTGGGCGTTGACTACTATTTTGTTCACGTTGATCCACCGCACACAGACATCATGGTGGCCAAATTCCAAGACGCATATGCGTTGGCGGACAGAAGGTGAGGGGGGCATTGGTGTAAAGAAGAGCATATATTTGTTGGTGCAAAGTAGAGGACCTACCCACCTAGGTGATTTTGAGGATGGTTGGAAGCCCCCCCCCCCCCCCCCCCCCCCCCCCCCTTTAATATTATGCATCACTTTCTTATTTCCCTGCTTCTTTGTCGCATTGCTTTATTGCTTGCACCATGTGGTTTTGAGGATGGTTGGAAGACCCCCCCCCCCCCCCCCCCTGGATGTTGTGGAAAAGGCTTGTCTTGGAGTTGGGTAAACTAAAAGTCTGAGTTACGATCACTTGTACAGTTATCACCATTCTCATGATGATGTGGAGTCTCCATAGAGGTCTAGAGGTAGTCGTTACATTGCGTAGGTAAACTCGAAGACTGTCTTGGAGTTGAATTTACTAACTATGGCCTGTCTATGACTGTGATATAATGTGATGTTGGGTTGCAGAGTCTGTGCATGGAATATAGGCATTGATGCACAAAGAATAGAGAACATAGGCATTGTTGTGCCGACAACATGAATATATTTTCCAAGTATTTCCATTTAGTTAATGTGTTGCTTGGGATGTATCTAGGGCATGCCGACAACATGAGTGTATGTTTCAAGTATTTCCCAACATTTTCCATTTAGTTTATGTCTTGCTTTGGATATATCGTAACAGTATAGCCATTACGATATATTATAAATCCCAAAGAAGACATGCTATACAACATATCTTGTATTTCTGGTTCCATATCTTGCCGACCTGTCGCTGACGTGGCCACAGGGGTCTTCCCGTCGGAACGACGGGCTCAATGCTAGTATATTATACATCCCAAAGAAGACATGCTATACAGAATATCTTGTTTTCCCCAAGGCCACATTTAGGCATAGCAACAAAATATCTTGTATTTCCCCAAGGCCACACTTGGGCATAGCAACAAAATGTCAATTTTTTGCCAAACGCCTAGGTTGTAATACAATAAAAAATTGTGTCTGGCCGCAGCGCAACGCAAGCAAACTGTGTGTTAGGGTTTATAGTTAAGGTTTTAGGGCGGTCTGTTATCTTTGAAATCTTCAGGCCAAGTTGGTAGCCACAAGTGGCGACCCAAGCCTCATCCTGGGACAGTGGGGTAGCACAGTATGTAAGGAGTAAGCCCCGCGCAAAGCGCCACTACCTTTAAGGGGGGTCCGGGGAGCGTAGCCCTCCGGGATTTTTGGGGGAGTGGGGGGGCTAAGAAAACATGCATTTGGCTCATGCATGACATATACAACTCTGGTTTGCAACGGTTTTTCAAGCCTCTAATTGTACAGAAAAGTAACCCCTAGTCTAGCACTACAACCAATGCATGCATTTTATTTTACACGTCTGTTCGTCCAAGCATTTTCACACACACACACACGCAATAACTACCCTCACCACACCCGTATCCTCTGTTGGTGCAACCTCTGCCTAGGCCTCAGCCTAAGCAATTTCCTTAAGGCAGTTAGGCAGGGCCATGCCATCAACACAGGGGTTGAGGGGGAGGGGGCCACGCCCAAGGTCCGACTTCTCTTATTAGTCGACGACACGAGATGGTGGGGGTGCTTTGGTAGGATGTTGGAAGAGGGGTGGGTGGTGCGTATAGAATCGCATGGCTGTTCTAACGGGGTTCAAAGGAGTACGCGCGAGTGGCTTGAAAACGCTCGAAAACCGAGCAGCGCAAGCGCGTGCGGTTAAGTTTTCGCGCATGCCTCATGCTGTTGCAACAATCAACCAATCAACCATCAGCCAAACGAAGTAACTTCACTCGTCACGAGGACTCGACTAGTTCAGGACTCGAGTTGTACATCTGTATTGTCTGGCTTGGGCAGGTGGGCCCATGCATGATCCATGGCGTCACTTTCACAGTTCTGACTAGGTAACCTTCACCAGGGGTAGACCTGAGCTAGCTACCTGGGCTGGGCCTGTGCGACCCAGGTGCGACCCAAGGCACAAATCACTCACCTGAGGGTCGCACTCGTGGCGACCAAGGGCCCATTTCGCCCTAATTTCGCACACCTGAGGTTCGCACGGGGGTGCAACCGCGAGACACAATGTGCGACATTTTTATTGGTCAAAAACTTGGCAAAAGCACTGGAAAACATCCCAATTGTACGTTTGTCTGTTGCAGGCCCAAGATGCTAAAGGGACTTTCACAACCGTGACAGGAAGGGCTAAAAATAAAAGCATATCTCGACAGCATCCCATCCCATCTACTGCTGCTGCACCTGCATATGCACAACCTTTGTTTCCCTTGTTGTCATACCTCATCAAGCTAACTTGAACTGGAACTGGGTTACGTGGCTCCAGCCAGCGATTAGGCTGCTCGCCGTCTTCGGCAGTAACATATATAATTAGTTAATTGCCAATATAAATGTAATCACCAAGCTTACAGTGACTACAGCTAGCTCCGGCTTACGCTGTGGTGTCCTTAACATCACGTCCTGTGAGTGACTGTATTACACGGATGTAACAATTTCAATTTCAATTTCAATTTCACCAAGCTAAACATGCGCATCTTTGGATGCCACAATGTTTGCAGGAGAATATTTGAGAGCATGCGAATAGATGAGTTCAGGGCGGATTTTCTGACGGCCATGCTTGGCGCTTTGTCTCGCAGCATGGGTGTGAGGCCGCTGACTGGTGAGGCTCTTGCTGGACGCCTTGCACGAGCAAGGGCCAGATGAGGCTTGTCGACTTGAATGTGCAGGGGTGAGATGCACGCTTTGCACGAGCAAGGGCCAGATGTGAGGTTCTTGCTGCCCGCCTTACACAAGCAAGGGCCAGATGAGGCTTGAATGTGCAGGAGTGGGATTTTCTGACGGCCATGCTTGTCGCATTATCTCGCAGCATGGGTGTGAGGCCGCTGACTGGTGAGGCTCTTGCTGCACGAGCAAGGGCCAGATGAGCGTCGTCCCAGCTTGCATGTGCAAGAATGGGATAGGCCTCCCTCCACCTTGCAAATATATTGCATTACATCGCATTGGGTTTAAATTCATAGGAAGGCCAGCGTTGACTCGAGACAATCCCACACAACAGCTTCCTGAGAGTTCTTTATAGGGGTATTCAGATACCAGATGAGCATCCTTGCACCATGTGCGTGCCAGGATAGTATGAGCCGAACTTGAACTTGCATTGGTTAGGTCCAAATGGGTATTCCATCGTATGGAAAAGATGAACGTCTATGCAGTGCATAGTATGCACCTTACTCAGAAGTCAGAAGGGAGATAAATGAGCTGCCTGGTTCATCCAATGCTAACTCTAATACGTATCTCCCACCGTTGTAGTTGTAGTTGAAATGAGTTGCCTGGTTCAACCAATGCTAACTTGAACAGGTATCCCCCACCGCTGTAGTTGTATTTGAAATGAGCTGCCTGGTTAATTCAAGTATAACATGAATAGGTATCCCCCACCGTTGTAGTTGTAGTTGACTCAATCATAATAGGAAATTATATTTCCTTAGCATTACTTGTTATTACGAGGTACTCCCCCTTGGCGTTGCTGGTCGTTGTCAACCGCGATGGTAGCTTGTCCAGTTGAGGTAGGAGACCGCTACCCACCCGCGTACGATGGGCTCCCTTAACACCACGCCCCACCAGGCGTTATCATTACCTTATTACGAGGTGTTCGTATGTACCCTTTGACTTGGTTAAGCTATATGGTATATCTCATTTGGAGTCTAGTAGGGCAACAGGATAGTGTAACCACCACGGCACCACCATCAGCATCAATGACATTGTATATAGCTTGCTTTGGTGATGTTGTACACAGTTACCAAGAACATGCTTCTTAAACTATTTTTTTTAGGATTGAAAGGAATTTTACCCTAGGAGGTGGATCTCCCGACAAAAAACAGTGGCACCGAAGATTCAGTTCGAATGGCGTTGCGTTGGTAGAATTCATGCCACCCATCTTTACGCAGTCGGCATAAAGTGAGCAGACTGAACGTCCTAACACCCTGCTCTATGTACTGGTTTATATTTTACAGCCCAGGGGTAGCCAAATAGGGTTAAGGGACTAGCCCAACCTTACAAACAAGAAAGACAGTTTAAAAGACAAGAACTAGAGAACAGAGCCCATACAAAATGTAATCGGAGGGGGGCCCGCAGTTCTTGCCATGCACACACTTACACTTGACGTTTTCCGTCACATTTATTAATACATGCTACAAGATGCCCCTGCCTTTTTTGGCGGAGCCCCCCCTCCTGGGGGACGGGAGCCCTCAAGGTCACCCCGTTGTCTGTCCATCCAACCCCCGGACGGAAGCTTCACACGTCAACCAACTGTTTCATAACTAAATGGTTTCAGTCCGTTCGATTTGCTTGTCTTTGCAGCATCTTGGCAGCTCCCATGGCTGGCTATTCAGCACAATCCAAAGCTACCCCGTGCACCTGGAAGCTGGCCTGATCAGCCACCAAGAACTGCCGAAATCTTCGGCTGGATCAGGGAGCTGCCTAGAAGCTGGCCTGATCAGCCACCAAGGACTGACCGAAATCTTCGGCTGGATCAGGGAGCTGCCTTCAAGCTGCCGCTAATAGCCAAAAAGAAAAACAGTGCCCACAGAGAGTCAAAACTCAACCTAGGAGGGCCCTCCCTGCCTTGACAGAGGCTAACAATAAAGCAAGCCACACCCATTCTTCTCCCCACATTTGCACCAGTGCCCCCTTGAACTCAAACTAGGAGGGGCGGAGGGACCTCCGTGCCCTGACTGAGGCAAGCAAGCCCCACCCATCCTTCTCCCCCCCATCTACACTTGTGCACCATTCAACTCAAACTAGGAGGGGCGGAGGGACCTCCCTGCCCTGACTGAGGCAAGCAAGCTCCACCCATCCTTCTCCCCCCCATCTACACCAGTGCCCCCTTGAAATCAAACTAGGAGGGGCGGAGGGACCTCCCTGCCCTGACTGAGGCAAGCAAGAAAGCAAGCCCCCACCCATCCTTCTCCCCCCTATCTACACTAGTGCACCATTCAACTCAAACTAGGAGGGGCGGAGGGACCTCCTTGCCCTAACAGAGGTGAGCGATGAAGCAAGCCACACCCATCCATCTTCCCACCTTTGCTCCAGTGCCCCCTTCAACTCAAACTAGGAGGGGCGGAGGGACCTTGCCCTAACAAAGGCGAGCGATGAAGCAAGCCACACCCATACTTCTCCCCACCTTTACTCCAGTTCACCCTTCAACTCAAACTAGGAGGGGCGGAGGGACCTCCCTGCCCTGACAGAGACAAACAATAAAGCAAGCCCCACCCATGCTGTTTCCACCCATCTGCACCAGTTCACCTTTCAACTCATCCTAGGAGTGCCCTCCTTGCCCTGACAGACACATGCAAGCCACACCCATCCTTCTCCCCCCCCCATTTCTGCACCAGTGCACCCTTCAACTCAAACTAGGAGGGGCGGAGGGACCTCCTTGCCCTAACAGAGGCAAGCAAGAAAGCAGGCCCCACCCATTCTTCTTCCACCCATCTGCACCAGCTCACCTTTCAACTCATCCTAGGAGTGCCCTCCTTGCCCTGACAGACACAAGCAAGCCACACCCATACTTCTCACCATCTTTGCTCCAGTTCACCCTTCAACTAAAACTAGGAGGGGCGGAAGGATCTCCTTGCTCTAACAGAGGCAAACAATAAAGCAAGCCCCACCCATGCTGTTTCCACCCATCTGCACCAGTTCACCTTTCAACTCAACCTAGGAGTGCCCTCCTCGCCCTGACAGACACAAGCAAGCCACATCCATCCTTCTCCCCTCCATCTTTGCCCTTCAAATAATCGCTACCTCCCATCAGGGAAGCCATGGGTGACGACGAGAGATGGCCGGCTTGGCCCCAAAACTCATTAGTCATTTTCTCCCATGCAGAAGCTTCTTGACCTGAAGAGTGTTGTGTTTGTTTGGTGGTGTTTGTGTTGGATTGGATTGATGGTGGTGGTGGTGTTTGGCTTGGCTTGATGCATCTTGACCTGAAGAGTGGAGGTTGGAGTGCAGGGGTGGTCGTTGTGTTTGTGTGGTGGTGGTGGTGGTGGCTTGGCTTGGGTTGATGGTGGCCGGCTTGGCCCCAGAACTCATTGGCCATTTTCTACCAGGCAGAAGCTTCTTGACCTGAAGAGTGGAGGTTGGAGTGCAGGGGTGGGCGTTGTGTTTGTGTTTGTGTGGTGCAGGTGGTGGTGGTGGCTTGGGTTGGGTTGATGGTGGTGGCCTTTCCCCATAACTCTTTGGTCATTTTCTCCCAGGCAGAAGCTTCTTAACCTGAAGAGTGGAGGTTGGAGTGCAGGGGTGGGCGTTGTGTTTGTGTGGTGGTGATGTTTTGTTTGGCTTGGTTTGATGCATGATTTTTCAGCCAACGCTGGGCTGCTCACCAATTCCACGCCCCCTTGTGTGATACCCTACGGCAGCTTGCACCAGGGATTGTTTTTTCCGGAATACATTCCGATCGGAATACGAGGCCCCGTTTTGGCAAAAATTGCCGGAATAAGAAACAAAAAAATAAAAAAATAAAAAAAGTTTTTTTAAACTGAAATTGACTAAAAATGGCCCAAATCGACCCAAATCGGGATAAGGATCCTGTTTTGGGAGGAAAATAGGGAGGAAATAAATAAAAAGGAATAAGATTTCCTCTTTCTGATTTGAAAAAAATATCCCTGGCTTGCACCCTGTTCAGGTTGTTAAACAGGTGTTCAGGGTGTTGAACACCGGTTCATGTACATCATTGGTTAAATATGTAGTTGTTGAACAGGTGTTTAACACCTTGGACAGGTGTAGGCTGTCGTAGGGATACCCACAGAAACCAAGGAGCATACTAAACGGATCAACATTGAAATTTGTAGTTGTTGAACAAGTGCAGGCTGCCGTAGGGTATCGCACGGAGGGGGCGTGGAATTGGAAGATGGTGAGCAGCCCAGAGTTGGCTGAAAAATCATGCACCAACCCAAGCAAAGCCAAACACCACAGAAACCAATAAGCCTACTAAACGGATTCGGAGCCATCACTGGGATGTGGAGGCTACTTGTTTCCTTCCGTGCGAGGCATCGCAAATTAAGGGACGCGCTGCGACCCCAGTTCAACGCGCAGCCCCCCAAACCCCACGGAGCGCGAAGCGCATAGCCCGAGGGATTCGGGGGGCATTTCCGACTAGTTGGTCGGCCGGAAGGTAGCCAGATCTATTCAGCGACACCACAATACGTTTGGTCGAATTGGCGACGATAAGGCGTACTATGTATTTATTTCTTTATTTTATCTTGACCTGTGCCTCGTAATAAGGCGTACTATATATTTATTTCTTTATTTTTTCTTGACCTGTTGGCTAGAGGTTGGAGTCAGGCTTATTCAAGGGTACTATTATAGCTAGGGAACGGGAACTTATATAAGTGTTTGAAAAACTAAAATTAACTAATGTTATAATAATGTCACAATAATATTAGTTTTTCAAATAAATTCAAAATTCTGGTGAGACGGCTCGTTATTATAATATCAAGTAACATTCACTTATATTATTCATTCACTAATATTAACTTACTTAGCCTTTCCAGTCAGGGTTATTCAAGGGTACTGTTATAGCTAGGGACCGGCATGTCAGTGATGTTTTTTTCAAATCTGAAAGTGGGTTTCTCCTAGCTATATTTTTTAGGCCTCCTCCAGGGACGGCGTTTTAGTGCTTTCTATAGCTTTTTGTAGCTTTTTAGGGCATTTTATTTTACCTTTTTTTTATAGCGATAATTTTGCTAAAACGGGGTCAAAACTAGCGATCGCCATATATAGCGGAATTAAAAATCCCTGCGTCATGTCATATGATGCTGACCTAAGGCGAGTATGATATCATATGATAGCATACAAACAGCGTCATGTGATCTTGTGCATATATGGTAACTTTGGCCTAGTCATGTGATCTTGTACATACATGGTAAATTTGGCCTAGTCATGTGATCTTGTACATAAATGGTAACTTTGGCCTAGTCAAACTGCCGGCATCATATGATGGCATGATATCATATGATATCCTATTGCCGTTCCCTAGTTATAGCCCATCCTACATGGTCGGTCAAGAGTTATAATTTATAATTGTTACAAGATTTTATACGCCAGGTATGGCGTCTAACCGTCTGCACATTGTAGTTAACAATAACCCCCGTGCGATAACCACGGAAACCAGGGATTTCTAGAGCACATGTCAGTGCAGATTCGAACCGGAGACCTCCGGCTGTGGTGACCATATTTAACGACCGCTCTACCACTAAGGTCCATGCTTGATCAAGAGTAGAGGGAACTACAACCCTTTGGGTTTAGAAAGACCCACCGGCTTCTACCTGAAGAGGAAACTTCTATACGCGGATTGAAGAAGGTGGACCTTGCCTGTTCTTTTGTCGCGCTTGTGACATTGGCGTCAGTCCCAACAAAATTAGCAACTCGACAAACATGCACATGAAGGCATGCAAGGGGGGCTGCCACTGCCACTGCCCCTCGTAAGAGGGGTAGGCGCAGGCCCCCTAACAGTCCTAAGGAACGGTGCTCCTATCCTGCTAGCGAATAGGGTTTAGCCTAAGGCCTTTAGGGGATGATTCAAGGCGACTGCACAATGTGTCCATGTAACCCTACTTGTATATAACCCTAGCAAAGCAATCGTGGCATGATGATGAATTGATGAAGAATGATGATGATGATGATGATGAACTGTTCGGCAACCAGCAGCACCTTCTAGGCAGCTCCCTGTGCACTAGCTTGCGTTTGTTATGGCTGAATAGCAAGCCAGGGGAGCTGCCTAGAAACTGCACAAATTAGATAGTTTAGAGGCTTTGCTAGGACCTGATGTATGCTGAACTGCTGATGGGTTATGAACTGCTGATGGGTTATGAACTGATGATGGGGGTAGGGGGGACTAAGCCTGGGTTGGTTTGGAAGCTATATCATGACCGTTTAGTATGTGACCATGCCAGCAGGGAGCTTCACAAGTGATTACTGAACTAAAAAAAAAAACTGAATTTATTTTGAAGGCACAAGCGGGCATAACAGTACATCTGCATCAATGGCCGCACAAATAAGCGACAGGGAGAAATCGAATTCGCGTCTGTTCCGTGGCAAGGAACTATGCAACCACTGTACCACTGCCGCTAAAGTGTACTTTTTTCGGCGCCTGGTCTCGTTCCAAGGACCTATGGGTTATGGGCCCATCTCGCTAGCCACTGCGCCACTCCGAAGGTTAGAAGATGTACCACTATCCCGGCGCAACGTACAAGATCAAGCCTACGTTGAAAAAACGTCTGGGGCGGCAGGTTCCCTTTTCCCGGCATCACTTCGCTACCAGATTTCGCTCTCTTGGATGCCACGCGTTGGCGTGGAAGCCGCAATTCCTCTCGCAGCCGGTACTGCAGCCTAATAGCAGTACAATGTGCAGGAAAACTGGGTACTACAAGTTCAGCCCTGCTTCTGCACATGCCCCTTTTTAGGGCATCACTTCGCTACCAGATTTCGCTCTTAGGAGAGGGTAAAACGCCCTCACGCTAGGGCACGAGGGCCGAGGACCTCCTGATGAGGTCATCGCTTTTCTCCTTGGACTGGTGAATCCCCCTCCCCAATGGTTCACCTCTACCACCTCTGCTGTCTTACCTCTAGCTGTGGCCCACTACTCGTGGGCCTTCTGGCTGCACCTCCGGGTGAGCCTCAATTCTCTGTCCGTCCGTCCCTCTGTTTCCTGTCCAGGATAAGTCCCTTCCCCTGAGCACCCCCATCCCCCCCCCACCCCCACCCCCCTTAAGGGGGGACTTAGCATCTGTCTTGCTTGTGGCGCTTCAGATGATTTGGATAGCGTTTGCCTTTGGATAGAGTTTGCCTGCCTCCTTGTCGTTTTAGTAGCTCCCCTGTGCCTTCTCTCCTTTAGCTTGCTTGTGGACTCTTGCTATATGGGCACTGGACTTGTATTTGATTTGTGTGCTTTCTGCCGCTGTCTGTAGATTTGCTTAGTGTGGTCTTGTCCCTTCTGAGTGGCGTTTTTGCCTGGGGCGCTTCTACAGGCGGTATGGTCTTGTATTTAATTTCGGACAGGGGGTAAATGGTAAAAAAGGTTGCCACTTGGGAGTTCTACGACTCTCTTTTTGTTTATCTCGTGGGTACTCAACTACTCAGTGATTGTTGTCTTGTTTCGCTTGTGGAATCTCGCTACTCAGTGATTATTGTCCTGTTTCGCTTGTGGAATCTCGCTACTCAGTGATTTTTGTCTTGTTTCGCTTGTGGAATCTCGCTACTCAGTGATTGTTGTCTTGTTTCGCTTGTGGAATCTCGCTAACTACCGGTTTGTCATGGACACTCTTTGCTTTTCTACAATACCTGTATACATTTATTTTGATTTCTTCGCTCCATGCTTGTTACGCATGCCTTTGAAGCTCGCGCTGCTACTTCGTCAAGCCCTTATCAGGGAAGTGCAGGACGCAGCGTCCTGCGTCGCAGGACGCAACATGGGAGGGTCCGTTGCGTCCCGGACGCAGCTTTCGTAGATTGGTTGGGTCGCAGGCGCAGGTTCCGGATGATGGTTGCGTCTCACTTCTCGCATGGGACGCAACGTGCAGCAAATTCTGTGTGAGGGGAAAATGGAGTTTGTGGGTCGCAGCCTAAGGACTTAACTGCGTCCCAGGACGCAACTTACGAAATTGGTTGCGTCCCTGGACGCAACCTGCCGAATTAGGGTGCGTCCCTGGGCGCAACGCATGGGGTCCGTTTGAATTACCCTGGCCCTTATACGTGCTTTTCGGACTTCTAAACCCTGGCGCAAGGCACCTTTTTTATGATGCAGACTACATGTTAAATAAATCCCAGTTTTTCAGAGGCCTCCTTGAGGTACTGATATACCAGATATAGATATATTTTGCTATATATAGATCTATATATATCTATATGTTGGAGCAATATAGATCTATTTGCCGCCCCCTAATGATAATGATAGATAGACAGATAAATAACGCCATCAGTCCTTGTCAAATCTGGATGATTGTCTCCAAGGGCGCAGACTCCTGAGCTACCCAAGAAAGTTGTAAAAATACTCAAAACTGAATAACTTTTGTCCAAGCTTGATATTTTTTATTTTTGGTTGTATGGTTGGAAAGGCCTTGACGAGATGATGCTCATGGACACCCCTTTTACTATGTTATAGTGTCTGGGTGTCCAGATATGAAGCCTCGGGGGGGGGGGGGGGAGGGGGTGGAAAAAAACAATTTCCGAACATGCGGTCTGAAAACTTTATTCCTGCCCCCCCCCCCCCCCCCCCCCCCCTTGAGGTAGCATATCTTAAATTGTTTGTTTATTGCGTGTTTTTCTTATCACATCACTGGATACCACAAATGTGTATTGCGTGTGTTTTCTTATCATACCACAAATGTGTATTGCGTGTGTTTTCTTATCATACCACAAATGTGTATTGCGTGTGTTTTCTTATCATACCACAAATGTGTATTGCGTGTGTTTTCTTATCATACCACAAATGTGTATTGCGTGTGTTTTCTTATCATACCAAAAATGTGTTTGTGTGTTTTTCTTATCATACCACACATGTGTATTTTTCTTCTTCTTCTTATCCTATCACAAATGATTATTGTTTTTTTTATCGTTTCACAAATGTTCGACCATTTATTGTACTGTCCTCAGGATTATGTACGGTTAAAAATTAAAGAGAACACCTGGTGGGGCGTGGTATTAAGGGAGCCTCGTCTTCCGGCGGTAGAGAACGGGCTGCTACTTGACATGGAAAAATTTACCATGGCTATTGACAGCGAGCACGAACACTAAAGCGCACCTGTAGGGTTTCGGACCCAGCACCTTCTTCAGTCCAGCGAAATGATCAACCATTAAACACTTCGCCGAACCGGGATATGTATATGATGACGTTGGTGGTGGTGTTGGTGGTGTTGGTGGTGTCGAACTTCGGGTATGGTGGCCTCAGGCATGAGGACCCAAGTACTTTGTCAATGCAACAAGGGGAATGCAATTAGCCCCTCTTGGAAATCTGGGACCAGGTCACCAGGGCTTATCGCAGATTTCTGATTATTAGAGGCAGGATTTGAAAAAATTTCCCACCGATTTCTTCCAATTAGCCCATATTGGAAATCTGGGACCAGCTCATCAAGTTTTTCTTTCAATTAGCCCCTCTTGGAAATCTGGGACCAGTATATCAAGTCTTTCTTTCAATTAGCCCCTCCTGAAAATCTAGAGTTGATCTTTATTGTCCAAGGGTTGGGCAAGTCCCTGTAGACAAAGTGGACACCCCTGGACTGTAACATACGTCCATTTCCTAGTTTCTCCAAAGAGAAGTATCGTACTGCCGTATTGCTGTGCTTCTGAACACGGGGGCCTACGCACCTCTCTTGGGCAGTGCCGACAGCAGCTGGTGGTACCGCCAGCCAACCACGGCCAGCACGCTGCTGTGGACCACACCACGCGCATCGGCTGCCTGTTGCGCTGCAGTCACACTTAAGGGATCTATACGCAGCATTTTGGTGGCTTCGCGAAAGAGGCCCTCAGCAAAGGTGACTCGAGCCGAGCGGGAGTACACGTGACCGAGTAGGGAGAGGATGATTGCGACCCTGGGGTGGTCCTTTTTGCCAGCCTCTGTCAACAGGGGATTAGGGGTTGGGGGTGGATGTGAGGGAATGTGTGGGTGGGTGCGATGGATGTGAGAGAATGTGTGTGTTTGTGTGTGTGGGTGCGAGTATGTGTGCGTGTGTGTATGTGTGTAGGTGTAGGTGACTCGGGCCGAGCGTGAGTGCAAGTGACCTAGTAGGGAGAGGATGATCGCGACCCTGGGGTGGTCCTTTTTTGCCAGCCTCTGCCAACAGGGGGTTGGTGGGGGTGGGGGTGGATGTGAGGGCATGTGTGGGTGGGTGCAATGGGTGTGAGAGAATGTGTGTGGGTGTGTGTAGAGGGGGGTGGATGTGAGGGAATATGTGTGTGGGTGCGTAGGGTGTGTGGGTGCGTGGGGTGGGGTGGGGTGGGGGATGTGTGTGTGTGTGTGTAGAGTGGGGTGGAGGCGAGGGAATATGTGGGTGGGTGCGTGGGTGCGTGTGTGTGTGGGGGGGGGGGGATGTGTGTGTGTGTGTGTGTGTAGAGTGGGGTGGAGGTGAGGGAATACGTGTGTGGGTGTGTAGGGGGGGGGGGGGGGGGTGGGGAGGGAATGTGCGTAACCGAGTAGGGAGAGGATGATCAAAACCCTAGGGTGGTCCTCGTTGCCAGCCTCTGCCAACAGGGGCTTAGGGGTTGGGGGTTAGGAATTGAGCGAATGTGTGTGTGTGTGCGATGGATGTGAGATAGTGTGGTTTGTGTGTGTGTTTGTGCGAGTATGTGTGTGTGTATCTGTGTGTGTGAGTATGTGTGCGTGTGTGTGTATGTGTGTGTGGTGTCTGTGTGTGCTGGGGGGGGGGGGGGGGGGGGGGGTGAGGGAATGTGTGTGTATGTTTGTGTATGTGTGTGTATATGTGTGTGTAGGTGATTCGAGCTGAGCGGGAGTACACGTGACCTAGTAGGGAGAGGATGATCAAAACCCTGGGGTGGTTCTTTTTGCCAGCCTCTGTCAACAGGGGATAGTGGGGGTGGATGTGAGGGAATATGTGTGTGTGTGTGTGTGTGTGTGTGTGTGCGAGTATGTATGTGTGTGTGTGTGTATGTGTGTGTGTGAGTATGTGTGCGTGTGTGTGTATGTGTGTGTATATGTGTGGTGCGTCTGTGTGTGCTGGGGGGGGGGGGGGGGGGGGGGGGGGATGTGAGGGAATATGTGTGTGTGTGTGTGTGTGTGGTGTGCGAGTATGTGTGTGTGTGTGTGCGAGTATGTGTGTGTGTGTGTATGCGTGTGTGTGAGTATGTGTGCGTGTGTGTGTCTGTGTGTGTATATGTGTGTGTGTCTGTGTGTGCTGGTGGTGTGTGTGTGTGGGGGGGGGATGTGAGGGAATATGTGTGTGTGTGTGTGTGCGAGTATGTGTGTGTGTGTATGTGTGTGTGTGAGTATGTGTGCGTGTGTGTGTATGTGTGTGTATATGTGTGTGTGTCTGTGTGCTGGGGGGGGGGGGGGGGGGGGGGGGGATGTGAGGGAATATGTGTGTGTGTGTGTGTGTTCGAGTATGTGTGTGTGTGTGTGTGTGTATGTGTGTGTGAGTATGTGTGCGTGTGTGTGTGTGTGTGTGTATATATGTGTGTGTGTCTGTGTGTGCTGGGGTGTGTGGGGGGGGGGCGATGTGAGGGAATATGTGTGTGTGTGTGTGTGCGAGTATGTGTGTGTGTGTGTATGTGTGTGTGTGTGAGTATGTGTGCGTGTGTGTGTATGTGTGTGTGTGTATATGTGTGTGTGTCTGTTGTCTGGGGGGGGGGGGGGGGGGGGATGTGAGGGAATATGTGTGTGTGTGTGTCGAGTATGTGTGTGTGTGTGTGTGTATGTGTGTGTTGTGAGTATGTGTGCGTGTGTATATGTGGTGTGTGTGTATATGTGTGTGTGTCTGTGTGTGCTTGGGGGGGGCTGAGGGGGGGGGGATGTGAGGGAATATGTGTGTGTGTGTGTGCGAGTATGTGTGTGTGTGTATGTGTGTGAGTATGTGTTGCGTGTGTGTGTATGTGTGTGAAACAATATGTGTGTGTGTCTGTGTGCTGGGGCGGGGGGGGGGGGGGATGTGAGGGAATATGTGTGTGTGTGTGCGAGTATGTGTGTGTGGGTATGTGTGTGTTCTGCGTATTGTGATGCCTGTACAGTTATGGTGTGTAGTGTGTATATTACAAAAATCTGTGGGCTTTGTTGAATCCTACTAATCGTGATTGTGCTGTGTGTGTCTGAAGTTATAACTCCTTACCCACAAGGGTGTGGGGACCTTCGATGTGACGGAGATATGTGTGTGATGTTTGCTGGTATAACTGTGATGTGTGTCTGTGTGTGTCTGTCCCCCTGTGCGCTAACGAGGGGAGGCGGTGGGACGGTTGGGGGGGCGAGAGATGTGAAGGGAATATGCTGTGTGGTGTCGGAGTATGTGTGTTATGTGTGTGTGCTGTGGATGCTGGTAGCGGTGGGGAGGGGGGCAGGGGGACTGTATAGGTGTGTGTGTGTGTGTGGCGAGTATGTGTGTGTGTAGCTGCATCAGTGTGAGTATGTGTGTGCTGTGTGTGTATGTGTGTGTGTGTATATTGTGTGTGTGTGTGTGTGTCGTGTTGTTATGTGTGTGTGTCTGTGTGTACCTGGGGGGGGGGGGGGGATGTTGAGGAATATGTGTGTGTGTATGTGTGTGTGTGAGTATGTGTGGCGTGTGTTGTGTGATGTGTGTGTATATGTGTGTGTCTGTGTGTGCTGGAGAGGGCTGGGAAGGGGGGGGGGGGGGGATGTGAGGGAATATGCGTGTGTGTGTGTGTGTGTGAGTGTCTAGATTACCAGAAAAAGGGGCCAAGGGAAAGAGCATGTCGCTCATCTTCAGCCGCTGCCTAAAGCCAAGCCAAGCCAAGTCAAGCCAAGCGCCAAGCCGAGCCAAGCCAAGCCAAGCCAAGCCAAGCCCAAGCCCAATAGAACATGTCGCTCATCTTCATCCTGTTCGTCAAACGTTCGGGTTTCCGAATGGTTGAGCTCGTTGAACCGATGGAAAGGTGGGTGGGTGATCGAATCCCTACGGATGCGCTTATGAGTTCCGCGGTCGCTGCCAAACCGCCATAGTAGCTTTGTCCAGGTAAGAGTTAGCAGCCCGTTCTCTACAGCCGTAAGACGGGGCTCCCTTAGTACCACGCCCCACCAATGGCGTTTCTTTCATTACTTTGGTTCCCGTTGGAAGAAATAGAAAAAAATAGATACACGCCTGGAGGGGACCTTCCTGTACGCCGAAGCTGAGGAAATAGTCACCATGCAGACCACAGAAGCCTCGCCCTCCAGGCGGTAGGGACTCCTTCATGTGACGTTTGGCAAGAATGCGGGTACAGGAGGCAATATATTCTATGTGCAGCTTAGGGATGAGTTTGTCTACGTGCTCGTGATTGATCCCTAAGGTGGGAAGATTGGTATTTACTTGTGAACAAGAAATGGGATATGGTACCAGTGGTTTTAGGGTTCTTTATAGCGGCAATTTAGGCTAAAAACAGGGTCAAAAGTTTACGAAAACTATTACAGCGGGGGGGACGGGGGGGGGCAGCACGGGTTTCCCTGTGTCACCTTCAGCCGGCTGCAAATCCTAGGACTATATGACATACACATGGGTGGTGTGTGTGTGTGTAAAAAACACTGGTCGCGTCACTCACCTTCAGCAGCTACCAAGGCATCGCCCTGTAGCTCTTCGGCCTGATCCCAATCTTCACAAACAGCAATTTGATCAAAAACGGGGGTCAAAAAGTACGCGAAAGCTATATATTGCGGTGGGGAACTCACGGGAATTCCATCGCTCACTTCAGCAGCTGCCCTACCCACTGACTATAACATGCACGCATAAAGAGGCCAGCCACCATCAGCTGGGGGGGGGGGGGGACCACACCACACCACACCTCACCACACCCACGCTAGACAAAAAAAGAATGGTTTCGTCGCTCACCTCTCAGCCCTGCTGCCAAACCCTTGGAATATAACCATACACATGGGTGGAGGGTGTGTGTGTAAAAATCACTGGTTTCGTCGCTCACCTTCAGCAGCTACCAACGCATCGCCCAATAGCTGCTAAAGCCAAGCCAAACCAAGTCAAAAGACACATTGGTTATATCGCTCACCTTCAGCCGCTGCCAACGCATCGCCCAATAGCTCTTCGGCAAAATACGCTCAAGCCAAGCCAAGCCAAGCCAAGCCAACCAAGTTAAAAAGAAACACTTTGGTTCTGACTGCGCGCTCACCTTCAGCCGCTGCCAACGCATCGCCCAATAGCTCTTCGGCCTGGTCCCAATCTTCGGATCGAAAGGCTACTTGGGCCAGCCCAACAAAAGCCTCTGCCTTTGCCTCGCTCTCTTGGCAATTCACTGCGGAGGCAAAGATGATGTATTGTATGGCTGTTGGCTCATTTGAATGTGTCATTGGAGTGTGTGTGTTTTTGTGTCTGTGCGTGTGTGTTTGTGTGTGTGATGTGTGTGTGTGTGTCATGTGCATTTGAGAGTGTGTGTGATAGGATGAGACACACATAACACACACTCACACAAACACAAAAACACACCACACACACACACACACACACACACACACACACACACACACTCTGTAACCAATATTGTCTGGGTGGAAAACATGATGTAAGGCTGGGGTAAGATCTATGTACTTGCAGTATTCGTTTACTCCCACTACCTCCCCCTCCCCCCCTTCCCCTTCCTCCACACACACACACGCACACACACACACACACACACACAACCACACACAAACACGCTCACACACACTGTAACCAATATGTATCTGCGTGAAACAACATGATGTTAGGGCTGGGTAAGTCTGTCTACTTTCTTAGAATTCGTTTGTTACACCACACCGTTCATGACCTTTGAATTATGACTCACCAGTGGCTCACTGGCTCTAGTGCCTGCTCTCTTCATGGCTACATCAACTACACCCCCTCACCCCTGCCCACCACCCACCACCACATTCTTACGCACCCTCATCAAACACCCACCACCGGCTTGAGCTCACCTTATTTGCCATCATCTGCTACCCTCTTTACCACTAGCCCTAGTTTGCCTGACCCCTTCATGGCTACAGCAACCTCCCCCCCTCACCCCCTCCCACCCTGCCCCACCACCACCACCACATTCTTACGCACCCTCATCAAAACACCCACACCGGCTTGAGCTCAACCTTATTGCCATCATCTGCTACCCTCTCACTAGCCCTAGTGCCTGCCCCTTCATGCTGCGGTACAGCCAAGCCTCCCCCCCTCATCCCCCTCCCACCCTGGCCCACCACCACCACCACATGCACCAACTCATGCGACTGTGAATTCTCATCTCACAAGAGGCTCATCTAGCCCTATTGCCTGTCCCTTCATGCTACAGCAATCTTCCCACCCGTCCCGAGGGCCCACCACCACGAGAATGCACCCACTCCATATACTGCGGCCGTGAATTCTATCTCACAAGAGGCCTCATCTAGCCCTAGTGCCTGTCCCCTTCAGTGGCTGTAGCCAGTCAACTCCCCCCTCCCACCCTGCGCCCACCCACCACCACCACACACCACACCACCTACAGCGCGCAGCGCGCTGGTCTTGACCTCCGCGTTTATTCCCAGCAAACTTCCCCCCCGGCCCCCCCGCCGGGCCCGTGTATGCTCGGTATGCGTCTACGAGCTACCACCAACCCCTTGCGCCCCGGCTGCCAGCCACCACCGACCAACCACTACCACCAAGCCACACACCGCACTCGATGGACTGGGTGAATGAGTCACCTGCAGCAAAGCCGCGCCTGCGTCCCCTTAGCAGATGTCGTACGAGGCAACCACCCGCCCCCTGCCGCCCCCCGCCCCCCCCAGCGCACCGACCCACCAGTTACACACCCACTCATGAGCGTGGTGAATTTCGCCGCCTCACAGAGCTTGGCGCCCTTCATTCGCCCTTCGATGGGCTACTGCAACTACCCCCCCTCCCCCCGGCTTGCCCACACGGCGGACCACTGACCACTACCACCAACCCTGTCCCGCCCCGTGCCCCACCACCACCACTGACCCCGACCCCCCGTCCCCCCTGCCACCAGCCACCACCCCCTCCCCCTGCCCACCAGCCACCACCACCAGCCACGCGAGACCACATTGCACCGACTCATAGACTTTGAATGATCACCTTACAAGTGGCGCCTTCATCCCCTTTAGCACCGTCAATCGCTTGACGTCGCTGCCACCTGGAAGCACATGAGATAGCTCCAGACGGGGAGGTTTACCCTGTGTGTGGAGAAGAGCATGGGTGAGATTGAGTGTGGTGTTTGAGTGTGTGAGGTGTTGTGAAGTGTGTGTTGGTGTGAGAGAGCTGGTGTGGGGTGTGGGTGGGTGTGCAGAGAGAGTGCGGCGTGAGTGGGCGATGTTGGATGTGTGCATGAGTGTTATGGTGAAGAGCATGGATGAGATTGTCGTGAGGTGTTTAGCGGTGTGTGTGAGTGCCATTGTGAGATTGTGCGGTGAGGGCGTGTTATGGGTGAAGAGCATGGATGAAGATTGCAATTGAGCGGTGTTAGCGTGATACATAGTGATCCTAACAGTGTGTGGTGAGTGTGTGAGATTGTGGGTGAGGTGTATTGGTGAAGAGATGGATGAGATGTGTGAAGGTGTTTAGCGTGATGTGTGGTGTGTGAGATTGTGGGTGAGCGTGCAATGTGGTGAAGAGCGGATTGAGATTGTGTGAGGGTCGTTAGCGTGTTGTGTGAGCGTGTGAGATGCTGGTGAGGGTGTATGTGGTTGAAGGCATTGGATGAGATTATGTGAGGTTTTAGCGTGTGTAGTCGAGTGTGTGAGATTGTGGGTGAGGGTGCATGTGGTGAAGAGCATGGATCACGATTGTGTGATGGGGTTAGCGTGTGTGTGAGGTTTGAGATGTGGGTGAGGGTGAATTGGTGAGCAGCATGGATAGATTTGCGATGCGTGAGGGTGTTAGCGTTTGTGGCCGAGGTGTGAGATTGGTGGGTGAGGGTGTATGTGTTCAGAGCATGATGAGATTGTGTGAGGTGTTACTGTGTGTGAGTGGTGAGATTGTGGTGAGGGTGTTATGTAGGTGTGAAGAGCATGGATTGAGCATTGTGTGAGGGTGTTTAGCGGTGTGTGGAAGGTGTGTAGATTGTGCGGCTGAGGGTGTATGTGTGTTGAAGAGCATGGATGAGATTGTGTGAGGGTGTTAGCGTTTTGTGTGAGCGTGTGAGATTGTGGGTGAGGTGCCATGTGGTGGAAGAGCATGATGACATTTGTCGAGGGTGTAGCGTTTGTCGTGAGTGTGTGAAGATTGTGGGTGAGGGTGTATGTGGGTGAGGAGACATGTGAGAGCATGTCGTGAGAGGTTTAGCATGTAGTGAGTGTGTGAGATTGGGGTAGGGTGTTATGTTGGTGAGGAGCATGTTGAGAGATTGTGTGAGGGTGTTAGCATTGTGTGAGTGGCTGTTGAGATTGGGGTGAGGTGTGTATGTGGGTGGGCAGCATGTGCAGAGATTGTGTGAGTTGGGGGGTGTGAGATTGGGGTGGGTTTGAATGTCTGTGGAGAGTGTGGTGAGTGGTGTGTGTGCGCGAGAGTGAGTGTTGTGTGTATGTGCGATGGTGTGAAGTGTGTTTGTGCAATGCGTGTGTGTATGTGTGTGTTATGAGTGTGGGGTGTACTGTGTGTAAAAACCAACAAGTACAATCACCATTTACTCTCCCACCACCTGCGTGCAGCATTTCCCAGCATTCGTAAGCAGACATCCAGCCCTGCCTTCTTCCAGCAAGTACGCCACACAAGCATCCCACCACTCCCACACCCACCTGATGCACATTTAAATATAAAAGCCAGTACATCAGCCCTTGCCTCCCTGCCCTGCAGCGTACGCCACCACAAGCATCCCCACCAGGCTCCCACACCACCTGATGCTAGGCATATAAGAATTAAGCAGTACATCCAGCCCTGCTCCTTGCCTCAGCAGATACACCACCACAACCACCCCCACCGCCCCCTACACCCACCTGATGAAGCATTTAAATTATAATCACGCAGTACACCACGGCCCTGCTCCTGCTTCAGCAGTACGCCACCACACCATCTTACCACTTTTTCCCCCAACCCCAAAACCCCACCTGATGTAGCCATATAAAATATACAGTACATCCATCCCTGTTCCATACCTCGACAGTACGCGCCCCACCCCCACCACTCCCACACCCACCTGGTGCATCATTTTAAATATATGATTAGACATCCATCCCTGTCCCTTGCCCCCAGCAGGTACACCACTACAACCATCCCACCCCAATAAAAGATTCGCGATGTAATAAAAATCACCGCCCCCACCAGCCACCCACCACCAGACATACACAAGCCACAGCAACAGCCGCACCACAAGTGCCAGCATCCAAAAAATATAAAGCAATACTACAGGCAGTACGTCACCACACCCACACACGCAGCCATCCATTACAATATAAAGGCAGTACATACAGCAGACGTTACCACACCCACCCCTCACCTTCCCGATACCCATCTGGTTGCAGCATCCAAAAATTTGTAAGCAGTACATACAGAAGCTTTACGTCACCACACCACCTGGTGCAAGCATTCCAAAAATGAAGCTAGTACATACAGCCAGTTATGCTACCGCACCACCCACCTTGGAGTGCAGCATCAAAAACAAA
>JAJSRW010001377.1:0-20000 GCA_022414725.1 Microglena sp. YARC
AGATTTACTCAGCCGGGAAGGGGGGAGTGGGTGGGGGTGGGGGTGGTGTTGGTGGTGGTGGTGGTGGGGTGGGCGTGGGGGTGGTGGGGGGAGGTACAGAATATAGCGGTGCAGGAATGTTGTGAGTTAGTCAAGGTACCTGCACTGGGTAAAGGGTGTAGCTCCATACACTCGTTGAGTGAGTTCTACACAATCAATATTACTCGCCACGGGAAGGGGGGGGGAGTGGGTGGTGGGTGGGGTGGGGGTGTGGTGGTGGGGGGAGTACAGATGCTAGGCGGTGCAGGAATGTTGTCTGAGTTCGTCAAGGTAACCTCACATGGTAAATGGTGTAGCTCCATACACTCGTTGAGTGATTGTTTCTACACAACACTTATTTACTCAGCCGAGAGGGGGGGGAAGTGACTGGTGGTCGGTGGGGGTGGGGGGTGGTTGGTGGTGGGTGGTGGGGGGGAGTACAGACGTATAAGCGGTGCAGGAAATGTGTCTGAGTTATCAAGGACCTGCACTGGTAAAGGGGTGTAGGCTCCATACACTCGTTGAGTGAGTTCTACACAATCAATATTACTCAGCCCGGGAGGGGGGGGAGTGGGTGGGTGGGGGTGGGGTGTGGTGGTGGTGGTGGTGGTGGTGGGGTGGGGGTGGTGGGAGGGGAGTACAGATATATAGCGTGCAGGAATGTTGTCTGAGTTAGGTCAAGGTACCTGCACTGGTAAAGGGTGTAGCTTCCATACACCTCGTTGAGTGAGTTCTACACAAATCAATATTTACTCAGCCCGGGAGGGGGGGAGTGGGTGGTGGTGGGTGGTGGGGAGGTGGTGGTGGGGTGCGGGGGGGGAGTACAGATATAGCGGTGCAGGAATGTTGTCTGAGTTAGTTAAGGTACTGCACTGGTAAAGGGTGTAGCTCCAACACTCGTTGAGTGAGTTCTACACAATCAATATTGACTCAGCCCGGGAGGGGGGGATGTGGGTGGTGGTGGGTGGTGGTGGGGGGGGGTGGGGGGGAGTACAGATATAGCGGGAATGCAGGAATGTTGTCTGAGTTAGTCAAGGTACCTGCACTGAAAGGGGGTGTAGCTCATACACTCGTTGAGTGAGTTCTACACAATCAATATTACTCAGCCCGGACGAGGGGGGGGAGTGGGGTGGTGGGGGTGCGTGGGGGTGGGACGGTGGGGGTGGTGGGGGGAGTACAGATATAGCGGTGCAGGAATGTTGTCTGAGTTAGTCAATGGGTACCTGCACTGGTTAACTTGTAAAGGGTGTAGCTCCATACAACTCGTTGATGAGTTCTACACAATCAATATTACTCAGCCCGGGAGGGGGGGAGTGGGTGGTGGCGTGGGTGGTGGTGGTGGTGGGTAGGTGGGTGGTGGGGGGAGTACAGTTATATAGCGGTGGCAGGAATGTGGTGTATCTGCAGTTACAAGGCTACCTGCCACTGGTAAAGGGTGAGCTCATACCACTCGTGAGTAGTTCTACACAATCAATATTTACTCACCCGGGAGGGGGGAGTGCGGTGGTGGTGGTGGGGTGGTGGTGATGTGGTGGAGGGGGGAGGCCAGAATTATAGCGCGTGCAGGAATGTTGCTCTAAGTTAGTCAAGGTACCTGCATCTGGTAAAGGGATGTAGCTCCATACACTCGTTGAGTGAGTTCTATCACAATCAATATTACTCAGCCCGGGAGGGGGGGGAGTGGGTGTGGTGGTGGTGGGGTGTGGTGGTGGGGTGGGGGGGAAAGTACAGATATAAGCGGTGCAGGGGAATGTGTGTCTGAGTTAGTCCAAGGTACCTGGCACTGGTAAAGGGTGTAGCTCCATACATCTTCGTTGAGTGAGTTCTACACAATCAATTATTACTCAGCCGGGGAGGGGGGGAGTGGGTGGTGGGGGTGGTGGGGGTGGGGTGGGGTGGGGGGGGAGGTACAGAATAGCGGTGCAGGAATGTTGTCTGAGTTAGTCAAGGTACCTGCACTGGTAAAGGGTGTAGCTCCATACACTCGTTGAGTGAGTTCTACACAATCAATATTACTCAGCCCGGGAGGGGGGGGAGTGGGTGGTGGTGAGTGGTGGTGGTGGTGGTGGTGGGTGGGGGCGAGTACAGATAATAGCGGTGCAGGAATGTGTGTCTGAGTTAGTCAAGTACCTGCACTGGTAAAGGGTGTCCCAGCTCCATACACTCGTTGAGTGAGTCATACACAATCAATACTGTACTCAGCCCGGGAGGGGGGGGGGAGTGGGTGGTGGGTGGGTGGGGGTGGTGGAGTGATGGTGGTGGGGGGAGAAGGCCAAGATATAGCGGGTGCAGGAATGTTGTCTAAGTTAGCTCAAGTTACTGCACTGGTAAAGGGTGTAGTCTCCATACACCGTTGAGTGAGTTCTCCCACAATCTAATATTCACTCAGCCTCGGGAGGGGGGGGAGTGGTGGTGGTGGTGGTGGGGGTAGTGGTGGGTGGTGGTGAGTGGGGAGTACAGATATTAGCGGTTGCAGGGAATGTTGTCGAGTTAGTCAAGGTACGTGCACTGGTAAAGGGTGTGCTCCATACACTCAGTTTGAGTGTAATTACACAATCAATATTACTCAGCGCCGTGGCGAGGGGGAGGGGAGTGGGTGGTGGTGGGGCTGGGGGTGGGAGTGCGGAGGTGGTGGCGAGGTGTATGTACAGATATAGGCGGGGTGAGGGGATGCTGAGTTAGTCAACCTTAATACCTGACAGTGGTAAAGTGTATGTAGCTGATGATTCTACACAGATCAAGCAGAGGTCCTGGTTAGTCAGATATCTGCAGAATGTTGTCTGAGTTTATCAGTAGCTACCTGTGGTAGCTCCATACACTCGTTTAGTCTACACAATTCAATATGACTCAGCTTATTGGGGAAACTTGAGGGTGCAAGGTGGTAGGTTACTATTACTGTTTGGCATATATTAGCCCCAAGCTATTAGCGTCTGGCTACGCCCGAGTGAGGGGTGGGTAAGGTGTACGGTAGTGTCGGTGGTGGTTGTGAGGTTTTAGTACAGATTAAAGAATTGAGCATACGCCTGCAGGAATGTTGTAGTTAATTGACTGAAGGCTACGTCTCCACATACACTCGTTGAGTGATTCCCCTCTCACCACCCAGAAACATTGATTGATTAGTCCTGCAACCGTAGAGAAAAAGCGAGGCCTTTTATTTTTGGCTGTTGGCCCAAGTATTACCAAACGGGCTGCCCCCCTCCACCTCACGCCTCGTGAGAAGGCGTAGCTATTTATTTAAATATCAAGCGTTATCTGCACCGAGAAAGGGCGTGCTTCCTTTTTGGTTGATGCCAAAGTATTAGCAAACAGGCAGCCCCCCTCATAAACCTCATTCACCTCGTGATAAGGTATACTAAGTTTATTTAAATATTTAATTGTCAACTTACCACTACAGAACCGGGAAAGGGTGTGGCTGCATACGCTCCTTAACTACAGTTTCTACCAACTCATATAACTCGGCCCGGGTGGGTGGGTGGGGTGGGTCTTGCACGTAAATGTCACCGTCTCCCAGGCTATTCAGGCTATTTTCAGGCTTTTCATCGATCCTCGCACGGTAATTCACCGTCTTCCAGGCTATTTCAGGCTATTTCAGGCTATTTCAGGCTATTTCATCGATCCTCGCACGTTAGTTCACCGTCTTTGTACAGTCAAGTTACCTGCAATGGTAAAAAAAGTGGCTCCTTACACTCATCAAATCACGTTGATTAAATTAAATCAAATGGAATAAAATCGAATTAAACAACACAACATTAAATAAATTAAATACAATTAATATCAATGAAAATCAATTGAATTCAGAATTAATTTTATTTCATTCGGGACGCGCTCCAGGCCCCTCTTAATTACTGAAGTCACCTGCAATGGTAAAGGAGTGTGGCTCCTTACACAGTGAGCCCAGTTTGTGGAAGCATAATCAACGCCAGTGCCCTTTCGATGCGTTTCCTCATCTCCTCCTTCTTCTTCTGCACCTGCACGTGCTTGTCACCCAGCGAGATTTTGACTTGGATGGGGTGGGTGGGAAGGAAGGATTACATTTAAAAATGGGTTGAATGAGCAGAGTCCATAAAACAACAAATCCTCCTAAATCTTTGTAAAACCTTCTCGTTTTATGGAACATTTTACCCCCCATATATTCAAATTATTAATTATTTATTCGTGGCTTACAACCAGACCCCCTCTTTGTAAAGACCCCCAAGAACTGTAGTCAACTCCCTGTTAGAATTTAATTTGTGGGGCAAATTAATGTGGCCCTCAACCTCACGCCTCAGTAATAAGGCGCCCAAGCCAGGCTTTTTTCTTCGCTATTTTAAGCGATTCGCACAGCAGCTACTTTGACCCATGTTTTGTGCCCCAATTTGTACCGCTATTAAGACCCCCCCCCTGAAAGGGGCCTTTTTGTTTGTAGGGGTTAGAGGGGGGCGCCCCCCCCTCCCCCCCCCCCCCAACCCAAACAAACAAACAAACAAACAAAAAACATGGCACTAAATGGCCCTAAAAAGCAATACAGGCAATGCAAACGCTGTCCCAACCCAAAAGGCTAGAAAAACCCGCTTTCAGATTTGAAAACAAACATCCCTGGTCCCCCTCCCTTCAAAAGAATAGGCCTTCACCTTCAGGGCCGTGTTCCTCACAAACTCTGCCTCTGAGTCTGAGTCCTCCTCCCATTGCTCTCTGAGAGCCAAGCAGACGTCAGGGCTCACAACACCCTCACCACCACCCCCACCACGAGTGTATGGAGCTACACCCTTTACGGCAGATCTTGGACTGACAGATCCTGGCCTGGCTGATCCTGGCCGGCAGATCTTGGTAGATCCAGACTGGTAGATGCGTAGATCCTAGCGGGCAAATCCTGGACTGACAGATCCTGGCAGGCAGATCCTGGCCTGCAGATCCTGGCCTGCAGATCCTGGTAGACTCTAACGGGTAGATGCGTAGATCCAGGCAGGCAGATCCTGGCCTGCAGATCCTGGTAGATCCTGACGGGCAGCAGATGCGTAGATCCTGGCAGGCAGATCCTGGCCTGCAGATCCTGGTAGACCCTGACGGGTAGATGCGCAGATCCTGGCAGGCAGATCCTGGCCTGCAGATCCTGGTAGATCCTGACGGGTAGCAGATGCGTAGGCAGAGCTCTTCAAGAAAGCTCTCCGATGGGAAAAGTCCCACGCCATGGATAGGACTAGGGTGAAGCCCGCCATCAGAGACGCACGCAGGTTCGCGTAGCTTTGGCCGCAGGCAACCAGGAGGGGCGAGTGGGCGTAAGCCAATTGAAAGCGAGTGAACAGGCTTGGCCAGAAGCTCAGCTGTAGGGCAGTGATGCGCAGAGTCCAGAGGCCAAGAATCGGTATTCCAGATGTCTGGATGGCACGCCATGAATGCCCTCTGCAATACAATGAGTGTGGGATGAAGTCGTTTTTTACTCCTAATTTGTTTCCTTTTTTTTTTGGCAGGGTGCAAGGGAGGTATTGGAGGGAGGAGCGGTAATGCACACAGACCAGGTACCTAGTATGAGAGGGTCAGCTGTCTGGATGGCACATCACAAGGGCTCTTTGCAATGAAGCAAGGGTGGGAGGAAGTCCGTCCTCCTGATCACCAGTCCCCACCTTCACAGGAACTAAAAATTACACACTGTGAGTCACGGGCTTAACCATGAACCCTCAACCAGTCCCCACTCCAACAATAACTCAAAACGACACACTGTGACTAATGGACTTATTATTAAACCCTAGACCAGTCCCCACTCTCAATATAGCTAAAAATGACACACTGTGACTCACCGACTAAACCATGAACCAGTCCCCACTCTCACAGGAACTCAAAACGACATATTGCGGCTCATGGACTTAGCTATGAACCCTAACCCCTATACCAGTTCCCACTCCCACAACAGCTCTAAACAACATACTGTGACTCATGGACTTAACCATGAACCCTATTATGGACTTACGTGTAGGGTCCGGCATTTCATTTTCATGATTTTGAATAAAGGCAAGTATGATATCATACAAATTGCATCATGTGATATTGTATATAAATGGTAACTTTTGTCGAGTCAGACTGCCGGCATCATTTGATATCATATGATGACATGGTATCAAATTGCCGTTCCCTACTTACGTGTCAACCGCCCCTGATGCCTGCTGCTGGGCGATGTAACACGCATAAACGGCACTAAAGCTGCATGAATGAGAAACAAGGCAAGTTAGAATGGGGTGAGAGGGCTTAGGGAGGTAGAAGGTAGTGTGAGGTGGTATGAGGTGGAAGGTGGTGGCACATGGGAGGTCGTGTGAGGTGGTGAGATGGTGGGTGGTGGGAGGTGGAAGGTGGTGGCACATGTGAGGTACAGGGGTGTGTGAGGTGGTGAGAGGTGTGGGGGGGGGAAGGTGGTGGCCTACGGAAGGTAGTGGGAGTTGTGAGGTGGTGTGAGGTGGTTTGAGGTGGGAGATGTGTGGAGTGGGTGGGTGGGAGGCAGTGGGAGGTGTTGGGAGGCAGTGGGAGGTGGTGGCTGGGAGGTGATGGGAGGTAGTGGAGGTGGTGGGAGATGGTGGGAGGGGGGAGGTGATGGAGGTAGTGGGAGTTGGTGGGAGATGGGAGATGGTGGGAGGGGGTAGGAGGTGTGAGGTGTGAGGTGGTGTGAGGTGGTGGGGCATGTGAGATGGTGGGAGGGGGGAGGAGGTGTGAGGTGTGAGGTGGTGTGAGGTGGTGGGGCATGTGAGATGGTGGGAGGGGAGGAGGTGTGAGGTGTGAGGTGGTGTGAGGTGGTGGGGCATGTGAGATGGTGGGAGGGGGAGGGGGGAGGAGGGGGGACGTGGTGTGGAAGTGGTGTGAGGCGGTGTGAGGTGGTGGAACATGTGAGATGGTGGGGAGGGGGGAGGGGGTGTGAGGTGTGAGGTGTGAGGTGTGAGGTGTGAGGTGTGAGGTGGTGGGACACGGGAGATGGTGTGAGGGGGGAGGAATGCCTCCGGGTCAATTTGGTAAACGACAAATGAATCGACACATTCATAAAGAGCAGGTTTGTGTTTCTTGATTGATGCTCGACCACTGGTTGTAAATCTACTGTCACAACCTTGGACGACTTGTAAAAGTGCAGGGTACTACAGACACCTAGCATGAGCGACACCTCCTATTACAACAAACACATCCAGTCATGGCAGACACCACCCACAATGTCCAATCACCACAGACACAACAGACACCCACCATCATAGAAACCTCCTCCTGGGGGTTGTCCATGTTCTGGCCCAAAACCTCAACGCAGGGTAGATATCAAAGCCAGAACTTCCCATGTAAACCGAAAACCAGGGCTGATGTACCGAAACCCTAAGTACCATGTGACCAAACCAGGCTGATATACCCAAACCCTAAGTACCATGAAACAAACCAGGCTGATGTACCGATTCCAAAGTACCATATACCCTTACCAAAGGTACCATGTAACCAAACTAAAACTATAACTTACAAATTGAGAACTTCGAAGGTCAGTGGTGAGAGTGAGCAGCCTGACAGCTGATGTACCAAAGCCAGGCTGATGTACCCAAACCAGGCTGATATATCCAAAACAAAAGTTCCCATGTACCCAAACCCAAAGTACCATGTATCTAAATCAGAATCAGAACTTACAAATTGAGAACTTCGAAGGACGGCGATGAGAGGTGTGTGAACGGGATTGTCAAGATGGGATAGGGTTGTTGTTTGTGGACGGGTGGTTGTCATTGCGCTCACCCACTCGACCACCATTGTGGGCCTGACCTGCCTGATGCTAAAACTTACAAATTGAGGACTTTGAAGGACAGCGGTGAGAGGTGGGTGAACGGGAATGTCAAGATGGGAAAGGGTTGTTGTTTGTGGGCGGGTGGTTGTCATTGTCCACCACCACCATCATCACCATCAACACCACCTACACCACATTATCATACTCTAACCACCACCACCACCACCACCACCAAATGCTCACCATCCCCTCCCATTGTGGGTCTGTCCTGCCTGATGCTAAAACTTACAAATTGAGGACTTCGAAGGACAGCGGTGAGAGGTGGGTGAAAGGGATGGTCAAGATGGGAAGGGCGAGGTTCAGGTTTCCCATAAGCTTGTGCCAGTCCAAGGACCCCTCGTGAGTGAAAGACAAGGCCTGGGTGCATAACAGCAAGATTTCTAATGCCCAACACCTGACAGGGCGAGTGGTGACAAGGTGCAGCAAAATTAGATGAGAGAGGGTGGGTTGGGATAGGGTGGCATGAGTGCGTAACAGCAAGATTGATAATGCCCAACACCTGACAGGGCGAGTGGTGACAAGGTGAAGAGTTAGATGGGAGAGGGTAGGGTGGGGTGGGGTGATGCGAGACAGCTACTGCCCAACAGGTGGCAGGGCGAGTGGTGAAAAGGTGCAGCAAAGTTAGATGGGGTGGGGTGGGATATGGTTGGGTGGGGCAAGACAGCTACTGCCCAAGAGGTGGCAGGGTGAGTGGTGAAAAGGTGCAGCAAAGTTAGATGGGATAGGGTGGGTTGGGCTGAGTGCATAAAAGCAAGATTGCTAATGCCGAACACCTGACAGGGCGAGTGGTGAAAAGGTGAAGCGAAGTTAGATGGGATAGGGTGGGGTGGGACAGGGTGGGGTGGTGCGAGGGTAGATTGGGATGGGTTGGGCTAAGTGCATAACAGCAAGATTGATAATACCGAACACCTGACAGGGTGAGTGGTGAAAAGGTGCAGCGAAGTTAGAGGGGATAGGGTGGGGTGGGGTGGGGTGGTGCGAGACAGCTACTTCTGAACAGGTGGCAGGGCGAGTGGTGACAAGGTGCAGCAAAGTTAGAGGGGATAGGGTGGGGTGGGACAGGGTGGGGTGGTGCGAGACAGCTACAGCTCAACAGGTGACAGGGCGAGCGGTGAAAAGGAGAAGCAAAGATCGATGGGAGAGGTTGGGGTGGGGCAGGGTGAGGTGGTGCGAGGGTGGATTGGGATGGGTTGAGCTAAGTGCATTACAGCAAGATTGCTAGTGCCCAACACCTGACAGGGCGAGTGGTGACAAGGTGATGAGTTAGATGGGAGAGGGTTGGGTGGGGTGGGGTGGTGCTAGACAGCTACTGCCCAACAGGTGGCAGGGCGAGTGGTGAAAAGGTGCAGCAAAATTAAATGGGAGAGGGTAGGGTGGGCTGGGGTGGGGTGGGCTGGGATAGGGTGGGGATGGGGCAAGACAGCATATGCACAGCACCTGACAGGGTGAGTGGTGACAAGGAGTAGCAAAGTTAGATGGGAGAGGGTGGGATAGGGTTGGGTGGGGCAAGACTGATAATGCCCAACATGTGGCAGGGTGAGTGGTGAAAAGGTGCATCGAAGTTAGGGGATAAGGGATAGGGTGGGGTGGGACAGGGTGGAGTGTGCGAGGGTGGATTGGGATGGGTTGGGCTGAGTGCATAACAGCAAGATTGATACTGCCCAACACCTGACAGGGCGAGTGGTGACAAGGTGATGAGTTAGATGGGAGAGGGTAGGGTAGGGTAGGTAGGGTAGGGTAGGGTAGGGTAGGGTAGGGTAGGGTAGGTAGGGTAGGGTAGGGTAGGGTAGGGTAGGGTAGGGTAGGGTAGGTAGGGTAGGGTAGGGTAGGGTAGGGTAGGGTGGGGTAGGGTAGGGTAGGGTAGGGTAGGGTAGGGTGGGGTGGGGTAGGGTGGGGTGGTGCGAGACAGCTACTGCCAAACAGGTAGCAGGGCGAGTGGTGAAAAGGTGCAGAAAAGTTAGATGGGGTGGGGTGGGATAGGGTGGGGTGGGGCAAGACAGATAATGCCCAACATGCGTCAGGGCGAGTGGTGAAAAGGTGCAGCGAAGTTAGATGGGAGAGGGTGGGTTGGGTTGGGTTGCATTGGGCTGAGTGCATGACAGCAAGATTGCTAATGCCCAACTTGCGGCAGGGCGAGTGCGTGTTGAAAAGGTGCAGCAAAGATTGATGGGAGAGGGTGGGCTGGGGTGGTGGGGTGGCTGAACAGGGTGGTCAAGATGAGAAGTACAAGGAGCATTTCCCCCATAATCTTGTCCAAGGGGGTCTAAGGGTGTGGGTGAGCGGGGTGGTCAAGATGAGAAGTACAAGAAGTACAAGGAGCACGTTTCCCATAATCTTGTGCCAGTCCAGGAACCCCTGATGCTGGCGGCAACATTGCTGCTGCTACTGCTGCTGATGGTATTAGTGCTGATGCTGCTGATGGCGATGCTGCTACTGCTGATGATGGTAATGATGCTGATGATCATGATGCTGTTGACGCTGCTGCATATGCTGATGGTAATAATGATGATGAAAATGATGAAGAGGATGCTACTGATGCTGACAATAATGATGCTGACGGTAATTATAACGATGATGCTGATAATGATGAGGGCTGATGATGCTGACGATGGTGGTCACAGAATATCCTGACGCTCTCCTGAACACCAAATTAGGTCACAACTTGTCACACTGGTCACACCAAATCCAATGGTCAAATTTTGTCACACTGGTCACACCAAATCCAATGGTCACAACTTGTCACACTGGTCACACCAAATCCAATGTTCATAACTGGTCACACCAACTTTTCAAAGCCCCAAACAACTGACGGCAACACAAGCACCACCAGTTCTACGTTCAACATCGGCATTGTGGACACTGAGTCGCAGACCCTCGCAAGCACACTTCAAGGGCCTTACAAATTGCTGGGTGATATTCGTCACGGTGATATAATTGAGTGAGTTTCTTTGATTTGTTTTCATTCACAACTTGTCAAAGTCCAACAAAGTTCAGACTTCAACTTCCAACAAGTTCCGACTCCAACTTGGACTCCTCACTTTTTTCTTCCGACGATGCGTCGCCATTCCATCTTGCATACTAGTCAGAAATGCCCCCCCCCCCCCCCCCCCCCCCCCCCCGCCCCCCCCCCCCCCCAACCTCCCGGGCTTCGTGGGGTTGGGGGGTCAGTGCGTCGCAGTGGGTTGCACCGATTGGTAGGGAACGGAAACTAAAATTAGTGTTTGAAAAACTAATATTATTGTGACACTATGATACATTTTATTATAGTGTCTCAATAATTATAGTTTTCCAAATAAATTCGAAATTCTGGGGAGACAGCTCGTCCGACTAATATTAAATAATATTATGTATTTACTAATATTATAGAACATAGCTGACCCCTACCGATTTGTGACGTGTAGCCCACACAAACAGCAAGACTTCATAAAATCAAGGGTTTCATTGTGACCCCCTTGGGGGTCTTAGGGGGTCACAATAAAACCGTTGGTTTTATTAGAGGGACTTAAGGGTTTAGCAACGGGTGGGAGGAAATTTCTCAAAAATTTCAAGCCACTGTTTCTTTTTTTGGCTATGCGAAGCAGCTTTCCTTTGTGGGTAGTTAGGGCTACATAGAGATGCTGCAATTTTTTAAATTTTTTGGCAGAGCCCCCCAGGCGCTCACAGCTTCTGTACACATATGTGCGATACAATTGGCTTTGGCTATGGCTATGGCTTTGGCTATGGCTTTGGCTATGGCATTGGCTATGGCTTTGGCTTTGGCTATGACTATGGCTTTGGCTATGGCTATGGCTTTGGCTATGGCTTTGGCTATGGCATTGGCTATGGCTTTGGCTTTGGCTATGGCTATGGCTTTGGCTATGGCTTTGGCTATGGCATTGGCTATGGCTTTGGCTTTGGCTATGGCTATGGCTTTGGCTATGGCTATGGCTTTGGCTATGGCTTTGGCTATGGCATTGGCTATGGCTTTGGCTTTGGCTATGGCTATGGCTTTGGCTATGGCTTTGGCATTGGCTATGGCTTTGGCTTTGGCTATGGCTATGGCTTTGGCTATGGCTTTGGCTATGGCATTGGCTATGGCTTTGGCTTTGGCTATGGCTTTGGCTATGGCTTTGGCTATGGCTATGGCTATGGCTTTGGCTATGGCATTGTCTAAATGAAGATGTGCACATGGACACTTCGACCCCGAAACTATTATGATTATTTTATCTGACTGCAATGTTTCATTTCTTTGGCTATGCGAAGCAGCCTCTGAGCAGCTTCTTTCACCCGTCCTTGGGCCAAACCTGAAGCTAGCTAGTGCATCTGAAAGCTGATATGGCGGGCATTCCAATGCAGCTGCATTCTTTGGGCTTGACCCAGTGGCTGGCTAATGGAGCTGGCTAGCAGCTGCCATGCGTAGCCCGAAAAAGAAACAGTGGTCCAAGCTTTTTCCAAGGAAATGAACCAATGTCTGAAATGTGTCACCATGGTGATCCTAGCTACGTTTTGCCATGGTAATCCTGGTCGCCATGGTGAAACGTAGCGCCATGGTGCTACGTGGTGTTTTTTGGGCTACGTGGTGTTTATGGTGTTTCTTTGATGCTGCGTGGGGTTTCGGGGGTATGTGGGGTTTCTGGAGTTTCTTTGGTGCTACATGGGTTTTGGCGGGTACGAGGTCTTTCTGGTGTTGTTTTGGTGCTATGTGGGGTTTTGGGGTACGAGGTCTTTCTGGTGTTGTTTTGGTGCTATGTGGGGTTTTGGGGCTTCGTGGTCTTTCTGGTGTTGTTTTGGTGCTACCTGGGGTTTTGGGGTACGAGGTCTTTCTGGTGTTGTTTTGGTGCTATGTGGGGTTTTGGGGCTTCGTGGTTTTTCGTGTGTTGTTTTGGTGCTATGTGGGGTTTTGGGGCTTCGTGGTCTTTCTGGTGTTGTTTTGGTGCTACCTGGGGTTTTGGGGTACGAGGTCTTTCTGGTGTTGTTTTGGTGCTATGTGGGGTTTTGGGGCTTCGTGGTTTTTCTGGTGTTGTTTTGGTGCTATGTGGGGTTTTGGGGCTTCGTGGTTTTTCTGGTGTTGTTTTGGTGCTACGTGGGGTTTTGGGGCTTCGTGGTCTTTCTGGTGTTGTTTTGGTGCTATGTGGGGTTTTGGGGTACAAGGTCTTTCTGGTGTTGTTTTGGTGCTACGTGGGGTTTTGGGGTACGAGGTCTTTCGTGTGTTGTTCTGGTGCTATGTGGGGTTTTGGGGTACGAGGTCTTTCTGGTGTTGTTTTGGTGCTACGTGGGGTTTTGGGGTACGAGGTCTTTCGTGTGTTGTTCTGGTGCTATGTGGGGTTTTGGGGTACGAGGTCTTTCTGGTGTTGTTTTGGTGCTATGTGGGGTTTTGGGGCTTCGTGGTTTTTCTGGTGTTGTTTTGGTGCAATGTGGGGTTTTGGGGTACGTGGTCTTTCTGGTGTTGTTTTGGTGCTATGTGGGGTTTAGGGGCTACGTGGTGTTCCTGGTTATTCTTTGGTGCCACATGGGGTTTTGGGGCTACAATGGGTTTATGAGCTACGTGGGGTTTATGGGCTACGTGGTGTTTACGGTGTTTCTTTGATACTACGTGGGGTTAAGGACTACGTGGTGCTTCTGCTTTTTCTTTGGTGCTACGTGGGGTTCTGGGGGTACGTGGTGTTTCTGGTTTTTCTGATGTGCTACGTGGGTTTTGGGGGCTACGTGTTGGTCCTGATGTTTTTTTGGTGCTACATGGTTTTTGGGGAGTTCGTGGTGTTCCAGGTGTTTATTTGCTGCTACATGGGTTTGGGGGAGTACGTGGTGTTCCTGGTGTTTATTTGCTGCTACATGAGTTTTGGGGAGTACGTGGTGTTCCAGGTGTTTATTTGCTGCTACATGGGTTTGGGGGAGTACGTGGTGTTCCTAGTGTTTTTTTGGTGCTACATGGGTTTTGGGGAGTACGTGGTGTTCCAGGTGTTTATTTGCTGCTACATGGGTTTGGGGGAGTACGTGGTGTTCCTGGTGTTTATTTTCTGCTACACGGGTTTTGGGGAGTACGTAGTGTTCCAGGTGTTTATTTGCTGCTACGTGGGGTTTATGGGCTACATGGGGTCTCTGGTGTTTCTTTGGTGTTATTTTTTTCTTCTTTTCCTGTCAGGCATTGGGGTGCTATTGTGCTACTGGCAAAACTGTGGTCCCCAAAAGCAACCCCTAGAGGCTCTAACGTAGCATCCCCAGAACACCAAGGTACACAATCCATAACTTGAAATTGAGCAAGAAAACTTGAACCCAAGAGAACTTCTGTGAAACAAGTAGGGAGCGGCAATATGAAATCATATGATATCATATGATGCCGGCAGTTTGACTAGGCTAAAGTTACCATTTATATGCAATATCATATGATGCAGTTGGCATGATATCATATGACATCATACTCGCCTTTCGTCAACATCAATTGATAAGCCGGTCCCTAGAAACAAGGAATCTGCAACGAGACAAGTGCACTAGAAGTCCCTGGTTTCCTTGGTTTTCACACGGGGGTAATTGTTCGCTGCAATGTGCAGACGGTTAGACGCCACACCTGGCGTATAGAACCTTGTGGCAATTCTTCTTCTTCTAGACACGAGGCCTGCAAGTCATACTGTTTTTTTCATTCGGGTATCTTTAGATTTCTTTCATTCGGGTATCTTTAGATTTCTTTCATTCGGGTATCTTAAGATTTCTTTCATTCAGGATCTTGAGATTTTTTTCATTCGAGTATACTCGCCTTTTGTCAACATCATGCAAGTCATACCTGCCTGCGTGAGAGTGTGTGTGTGTGTGTGTGTGGGGGGGGGGGGGGGGGGCTTTGGTCAGGGGATGGAGGGCAGGGTTGTGTTGTGGTGGTGCTTGTTTATGTGTGTATGTGTGTGTGTGTGTGTGGGTGGGTGGGTGTGGTGTGGGTGTGGGTGTGTGTGTGTGGGGGGGGGGGGGGGAAGTGCTTTTAAAGTGAATGCCGTGCTTTAAAGTGAATGCCTAAAGTGAATGCCTTTTGCTTGCGCCCAAAGTGGATGCTTTTTTTGTGGAAGTCATATCTGAAGGTGCCAGTGAAGATCTAGAATCGCCATGCTTTTAAGTGAATGCCTAAAGTGAATGCCTTTTGTTTGCACCTGGCTTTCAGCGAATGAATTTTGTCTGCGCCTAAAGTGAAGCATTATTTTTGCAAGTCACACCTGAAGGTGCACGACACCCCCCCCCACACACACCACACCACACACCACCTAAATAGGTATCATTACCCTTGCTGCTGCTGCTGCCATCCACTGGCCCACCACTCCAAATAGCACCACCTGTGAGGCTGGCTGGCTAGCTAGCTGGCTGGCTGGCTGAGAAATGTGAGTGGGTGTGTACATTAGGTGCACGACAACCTGTTGTCTGGCGCAAGGCCTTCAATTCATACCTGCCAAAAGGCCTAAACCGTCAACCCGTTATCAGAAACAAGGCCTGAAAATCACACCTGAAGGTGCCTGTATAGATCTGCTACCGCCGAGCTTTAAAGTGAATGCCTGAAGTGAATGCCTTTTGCTTGTGCCTTAAGCGAATGCCTTTTGCCTGCGCCTAAAGTGAATGCCTTTTGTTTGCGCCTGAAGCGAATGCCTTTTGTTTGCGCTTGGCTTCCAGCGAATGACTTTTGTTTGCGCCTAAAGTGAATGCCTTTTTTGGAAGTCATACCTTAAGGTGTCTGCGGAGATCTGCAACCGCCGTGCTTTAAATTTCCTGTACACGTTCTCCACCTTGCCAAAGCCCGAAACAGTATCACGCCACTGTACACAGCGGGATGCTTTTAGGCCCATCTTTTTAGGCGCTTCCTACAGAGGGAAGAATAGGGGCAGGGGGAGACAGTCAGGGGCAGGGGGGGGAACAATAGCAAGCCACAGTACACAGCGCTATGCGTCTAGGCCCTTCATACTGGGCGCATCCTACAGAGGGAAGAATAGGGGCATGGGGAGACAGTCAGGGGCAGGGGGGGAAACAATAGCAACCACAGTACACAGCGCTATGCGTCTAGGCCCTTCATACTGGCGCATCCTACAGAGGGAAGAATAGGGGCAGGGGGAGACAGTCAGGGGCAGGGGGGGGAACAATAGCAAGCCACAGTACACAGCGCTATGCGTCTAGGCCCTTCATACTGGGCGCATCCTACAGAGGGAAGAATACGGGTAGGGGGAGACAGTCAGGGGCAGGGGGGGACAATAGCAAGCCACAGTAAACAGCGCTATGCGTCTAGGCCCTTCATACTGGGCGCATCCTACAGAGGGAAGAATAGGGGCAGGGGAGACAGTCAGGGGCAGGGGGGAACAATAGCAAGCCACAGAACACAGCGCTATGCGTTTAGGCCCTTCATACTGGGCGCATCCTACAGAGGGAAGAATTGGGGCAGGGGAGACAGTCAGGGGCAGGGGGGGAACAATAGCAAGCCACAGTACACAGCGCTATGCGTTTAGGCCCTTCATACTGGGCGCATCCTACAGAGGGAAGAATAGGGGCAGGGGAGACAGTCAGGGGTAGGGGGGAATCAGGGGCAGGGGACAAAATTCAGGGGTAGGGCAGGAGTAAAAAAGAAGTTCCAAACGCCATGCCTAAAAAGCCTGAGGAAGGCAGCCCCCCCCCTCCCCCCCCCTCCCATTCAACAGAAACACCAATTATTTGAAAAACTTAGATATGATTAGGGGAAGGGAGGGGGGGGGGGGGGGGGGGGGGGGGGGGTACAATATGGCGCACACAACGGTGTCCTCGGATTTGTAGTGCCTGGATTGCTAATAGTCAATTTTTGCTCGTTATTCTGGCCCGCAGAAGTCTAATTTGATTTCAGCGAGACTGTAAGTACTCCTGAGATAACACCTGGGACAGCCTCTGTACTGCGTATCTTGGCATGTTCCTGGCGTGCCCACTGCACTCCTGCGTGTGTTAAGCCTGGTGCCAAGCGATCTTCGTCTTCCCTTGGTTTGATGCCTCTGTAACTTACAGCCTGTTTCTAATATAGTTATGGACCATGACCATGTGCAACAATCAAAAACACGATAAGAATCGCACAATTAAATTATCATCCCAGATGAGATGATGATTTAATTATAATGCAGAATTAAATGATCACTGTAGCACGAAATCAGGGCCCCCGTCGTTTTTTAAAACGATTTGCTTGGGGTCAGTTCATCATTTTTTTTAAGCCCTTCCTATCACGGTTGGGCAAGTCCCTTTAGCCTATTTGGCCTACCCCTGGACTGCAACATACGTACATACATACATACATGCATTCATACATAGTTATGGACCATAACCGTCCGCAACAATCGAAATCACGTTTTTGTTTGTTTGCAACAGCGGTACCGGGACAGCACCATACCTATCTGTACCTACCTCAGCCGCATGGGATGTGGTGGTGGTGGTATCGTGCATCAGCAGTGCAGCTACTTGATTGGCACTGCTGCTGCTCTCATCATTTGCTCCATATGTCTCATGATCGCTGGGCTTTTTGGCTGGGTCCTCAACAGGGGCAGCTGGCTCAACATCCTGCTCCTCTGTGGCACTATCGTCTTTGGTCGGTTCTTCAACAGGCGCAGCTGCCTCATCAACCGGCTCCTCCTTGGCACCTTACATATTTGGTCGGGTCCTCAACAGGCGCAGCTGCCTCATCAACCGGCTCCTCCTTGGCACCATACATATTTGGTCGAATCCTCAACAGGGGCAGCTGCCTCAACACACTGCTCCTCCTTGGCACTATCGTCTTTGGTCGAATCCTCAACAGGGGCAGCTGCCTCAACACACTGCTCCTCCTTGGCACTATCGTCTTTGGTCGAATCCTCAACAGGGGCAGCTGCCTCAACACACTGCTCCTCCTTGGCACTATCGTCTTTGGTCGAATCCTCAACAGGGGCAGCTGCCTCAACACACTGCTCCTCCTTGGCACTATCGTCTTTGGTCGGGTCCTCAACAGGGGCAGCTGACTCATCAACCGGCTCCTCCTTGACACTATCATCTTTGGTCGGGTCCTCAGCAGGGGCAGCTGCCTCCTCAACCTTCTCCTCCTTGGCACTATCAGCGAAAAAGCCCAATAGGCGCTTGCATGCATGGGCAACTAGGCTGGTACTGTTTGTACGCTGGGACAGTACAGTTGCCTGACTAGTACTGCGGTTGCCTTCTTGAAGCAGGTCCGGAATCTCTCCAGCCCTAGACCCCCCAACTACGGCCCCCTCCCTGGGAGCAGGGTGTGTGTTGAAGGTGAGGGTGAGAGTGGGGTTTGGTGCGAAGGTGAAGGTGAGGGCAGGGCGAGTGGGGAGAAAACATAAATACTCTTGTAGTGACTTTGAGTCTATGCAGTTGCTGAGCCATGAAGTAAATTCCAGTTCACTCATTAGTCAATACTGTCTGCCAAGAGTAAGGCTCTTGTAGACCATGTGCATAACCTGAATTTTTGGCGGAGCCCCCTCTTCAAGGGGGCGGGAGCCCCCATGTTTACCCATTTGTCCGTCCGACCGATCCACCGAGTGACCATCCATCCATCCATCCATCCGTCTGACCGCGATGAAGCCTGACATGTCAGCTAACGGTCTTGTAACTAACTCGCTTCCGTTGCCACCTGCTGCTCCGTCGTGAACACTCTCCGCCGATTTTTAGCGTCGCATGCAACGCTGCATAGAACTTGTCTCTTCGGCTACAGGCAGCAGCTTCTAAGCGACTCCCTGTGCCAGCCACTGGGCCGAGCCCCAAAATATCAACAGTACTGGAAAGATGATTCTGTCAGCTTCGAGAAGCAACATGTTGCTGCAGGTTTGGCTGGGTTGCAAGCCTGGGCATCGAGCCTGGGGGGCTGCCTAGAAGCTGCTGCTGGTAGTTTCAACATGCACTATGTTGCTGTAGGTTTGGTTGGGTTGCAAGCCAGGGGAGCTGCCTAGAAGCTGCTGCTCGTAGCCGAAAAGAAAAGCTATGGTGCACAACTGCAGTGGTGTGGTACAGTATGGTACAGTATGGTACAGTATGGTGCACAACTGCAGTGGTATGGTACAGTATGGTACAGTATGGTGCACAACTGCAGTGGTGTGGTACAGTATGGTACAGTATGGTGCACAACTGCAGTGGCATGGTACAGTATGGTACCCAACCCAACCCAACCCAACCCAACCCAACCCAACCCAACCACCCAACCCAACCAACCCAACCCAACCCAACCCAACCAGCCCAACTCAACCCAACCCAGCCCAATCCCCAACCCAACCCTCAACCCAACCCAAACCGGCCCAGCCTCAAAACCCTTAACCAAACCAAACCAAACCCCAAACCAAGCCAACCCAGTCCAGCGCCCAACCCCCAAACCAAACCAAAGCAAACCAACAGGTAGACTTCCCCCTAGTAACTGCAACTACTGCTTTCTCCCCAGAGCATAAAAGTAATGATAACGCCTGGTGGGGCGTGGTATTAACGGAACCCATTGTAAGCGGGCAGAGAACGGTCTACCACCTCTACTGGACAAGCTACCATCGCTGTTGACAACGAACTGCAGCTACTGCTGTCTCCCCAAAGCATACCTCCCCACAGCATTTCAGCATACCCAACAAATGCAACAAATACACATAACCAACAAATGCAACACATATACAGACCCAACAAATGCAACAAATACACATAAACAACAAATGCAACAAATATAAAGACCCAACAAATGCAACAAATACACATAACCAACAAATGCAACAAATATACAGACCCAACAAATGCACATACCTAACAAATGCAACAAATACACATAACCAACAAATGCACAGGCCCAACAAAATACACAGACCCAAAAATGCTCATAACCAACAAACTCACAGACCCAAAGAATACACAGACCCAACCAGATCCGAGACGGGTAACTGCGAAACGGGTAACTTCGAAACGGCTCCCCTGGCCACGTCAGCGAAAGGCAGCCAGCGAGCTGGCAGGAGTGCGTGAGAGCGCAGGAGAAGGCCAACGGAATGCTGCGACGGGGGGAGCTGCATGCGAAGTTATTGGCAGTGGCAGCGAAATCGGTGGGAAAGAGTTTGGGCAGATGGACAAAGGGAGGCTACACCGTTGAATATCGGGGGACTCAGGCAGCGAGCACCGAAAATAGCAGAAGTGCGAAGGGAAATTCGGGCATCAGAACGGCTAGGCTCGGGAAATGCAAGAGAATTTCACGGAGGAGCAGTGAGAAGGAGTCGAAAACGACACCGGCTTCATTAGAGCAGTGCAA
>JAJSRW010001377.1:27500-30011 GCA_022414725.1 Microglena sp. YARC
CACGAGTAGATGCTGACGAGGCTTTCTGTGGTTGGTAAAAAAAAAACGCTGAGATCAGAATTTTACCAATTTTATATCCTTGCTTTCCTTGCTTGGTTATCTTATCTTATCTTCGATTGTCTGCAAATCTATGTATTCCGAATTATGCGCTGCCCCATTAGGGATAGATGACAGGCTGTAGTCCTTCTGATGATAGTAGACATGCTTCCGAGGACAAGTCCGACAGACCAGGTGTCCAGATATGCGACCGTTCTTTATCGACGATGAAATCCGTGCAACAGTCGTATCCGCTGCTTGGGGCCAGGCTCCCCAGTTTCACGCAAGAGACGTCCCGCGCGCCGCTCCCCAATCTGGAGTTCGAACGAAAGAGAAGGAACATTTGCGTCCCACCAACAAACTGATAAAGAACGAGCGGCTGCTAAAAGAGAACGGCGACAGGTTGTACCAACGCTCGAAGAGAGAGCCTGCAGAGGGGTCTAGTTCTAACCTATAGGGTCTAGGTTTACGTCCAGTTTACGCCCAGGTTTCGAACCTGGACGTAAACCTGACGACGCCTGGTTTCACTTTAAGCCAAACCTGGATGTGCCTGGACACTTTACCACACGCCCACCCCAAACACTAGACTAGATTCCCAGACCTGATGTGCCTGGACACTTTTACCACACGCCTGGATGTGATTCCCCAACCTGGATGTGACCTGGACATTTTTACCCCACGCCTAGACTAGATTCCCCAAACCTGGATGTGATTGGACACTTTTACCCCACGCCTGGATGTGATTCCCCAAACCTGGATGTGACCTGACATTTTACCCCACCCCGCCTGGATATGATTCCCCCAAAAACCTGGATGTGACTGGACACTTTACCCCAACCTGGGGATGTGATTCCCCCCCAAACCCTGATGTGACTGGGCCACTTTACCCCACACTGTATAGATGGATGTTTTTGCATCCCCAATTGTTGGGGATCCCCACCTGGATGTGCTGGAAACACCCAACCTTTACCCCACGCCTGGTCGTGATTCCCCAAACCTGGATGTGACTGGACCTTTCACCCCACGCCTAGATGTGATTCCCCAAAAACCTGGATGTTGCCTGGACCACTTTACCCCTTAACGCCTAGATGTGATTATCCCAAAAAAAAAAAAGAAAACCTGGATGTGAAAACTGGACACCCTTTAAACCCCCCACGCCTGGACTAGAAAATCAAAAAAACCTGATGTGCCTGGACACTTTAACCCCACGCCTGGATGTGATTCCCCAAACCTGATGTAACCGGACACTTTACCACGCCTGGACTAGAAAAACACCACCACAACCTGGATGTGACTGGACAACTTACCCATTCCACCCCACGCCTGGATGTGATTCCCCAACCTGGACTGTGCCCTGGACACCCTTTACCCACGCCTGGATGTGATTTCCCCAAACCTGGCATGTGACTGGACACTTTAACCCCCAGCGACATGGACTAACTCGAAAACACTCAAACCTGGATGTCGACTGGACACTTTACCCCACGCCTGGATGTTGATTTTCCCAAAAACCTGGATGTGCCTGGACACTTTACCCCACGCAACACTGAATGTGATTCCCGAAACCTGGATGTGACAGGACACTTTACACCCACGCCTGGACTAGAAAAGTCAAACCTGCCGATGTGACCCCGGACACTTTACCCCACACCTGGACTTACTACGAAAAATCAAACCATGGATGTGATTGACTGGAACTTTACTCCACGCCTCAGATGTGACTCCCCCAAACCTGGATGTGACGGGACACTTTACCCCACCATGGACTAAGAAAATCAAACCTGGATGATGACTGACACTTTTACCCCACACCACTGGAGATGTGATCCTCAAACCTGGATTGTGACTGGACCTTTACCCCACGCCTGGACTAAAAAATCAAACCTGGAGATGTGCCTGGACACTTTTACCCCACGCCTGGACTAAAAAATCAAAAAATCAAACTGGATGTATCTGTCTTCTAGACACTTTACCCACATCTCTCTTCTGGATGTGTTACCCAAACCTGTGACTGTAGTGGCCACTTAATAACCCGTACCACTGACTAGAAAAAATCAAACTGGATGTTGCCTAGCATCTTACCCCACGCTGACGTGATTGTGATCCCCAACTGGATCTGATCCGCCCACCAGTAACACTCTTACCCCAGCCCTGGAATAGTCGACTTTCCACCACCACTGGATTTGTGACCTTGCGTTACTTTAAACCAATCACCTGGACTAGAAAAATCAACACTGGAATGTAGGGAAACTGCAGAACATGAAACAAAAAAACAAAAAAAGAACAGGAATCAAAAAGAAAAAAACAACAAAAACAGCCAAACAAAAATAACAATAAGAGGGACAGTTATTTATACCCCACGCACTGAGAATGTTTGATTCCCCAACCTGGATGATGACTGAGACACTTTACCCAACAACACCCAAAACTGACTGTGATTCTCACACCCCAAACCAAACACTGATGTGACATAGG
>JAJSRW010000642.1:0-32500 GCA_022414725.1 Microglena sp. YARC
ACGCCCCTCACCTTCCAACATCCACTGTTGGCCGAACAGCACTTCCTTGATGTCCACCTTTACAAATTTTCACGGATATGCACCAAGCAGGTTGCCACTTTGAGACCCAAATAAACTTTGCTATCGCATTTGTCAGGATGCCGTGAACAGGGGTCCCACCGAGCAACTGATCGACCCCCACGCCCTCCTTGGTTAATGGATCCTTCATTTGTTGACGGGAAATTCCCCATAATTGCCCAGATGAGTTACTTTCAGCGTTTTCCTTCTTATCCCATATTTGTGCATTCACTCCTGCGCATCATTCGCTGCCGACTGAACATTTTCCAGCTCATTTCCCTTTACATGCCACTATAGGCATGCCTAACCCCCACCTCCAACAAACTTATTCATATCAAACCCTACCTCAACCATACTTGGTCAATCCAGGGTTAAAGCTCGGTCCAATAAGCAAAGTTGGCCTGAGAGGTTGTATCGAGTCGCTAACCCTCAAAAAGTGTGCCCACCCGAGATAAGCTTTGGGAACGACTCAATAATAAGTTACTTCCCGATTGGAGGAATCACACGTTAATAGATGAAACTCAGATAAGTGCAGAAGTCCACTATCATAGGTCAGTGTAGTCGCGAGAGTGGATGATATCAGTTTACTTTTGAGTCGATTATGACCAAAAACGAAAAACTATTGTATCTGACGTCTCTCTCCCCCAGTCCCCCCACAATATATCCGTGCGACTGTACCTCTTCTCTTTACTCAACGGCTGCACACAAGTAGGCAAACTCGCAATGTATTTAAGCTTTTTCCCACGCCTATTAGTTCATTATGCATCAGATCCTCCTTCGCTTTTGCTTTTACAACCTTATTGCTTGTACATTTGCTTGCGTTCAATTATTTGCCTGCAACTAGTGCTCTGCTCTTTCTATTCCATTAATTATAATTTTATTACTTGGATGCTTGCTGCAAATTTTCTACGTATTTATGATAACTTGCTATTCGCCCCAAACTTTCGGTATGTCTCGACCTTGCTACTTCGTCCCAACTCGTTAGATCTCCGGACTTGCTTCCGATCTTCTTCACTGAAATGTTTGTTTCAGAACTCCCGGCCTTACGATGATTGCATGAGCTGCCAGCCCTCTTCAACCCAAAATGATAGCTTTGCCTATCATTTGTAGTTTTTGTTAAATAGCAACCAAAAAATGTATTGGCAGAGTGTTTAATTTGGGGTGTACACTGATTTCTACTCTAGAAACAGTCGGAAAAGCTGCTAAAGGTTTGTTTATCACAATGTCATCCATAATTTCTGGCATAAGCGTTTTAATGGAATTTGTTGCTATATGGACATGATCCATACTTGTCAGTTAGTTTGTCAAAGATCTGATTATCAAGTTTCAATACCTAGGGAACTTCATAGGCTTTTACCGTAGCAACGGAGTTTACTGGTATTGTCACCAAGAAAAGTGATACGCCTTTGCATGCTTATTCTGGAAACACTTCAGTTTCAAAGAACATGCTTTGCCATATGTGCGTGCTAAAATACTTGAGATTGCATTTTGAAATTCGCACACCTAGACGCGTGTTAGCAATATTACTTTAATGTTTCTCGCCCTTAACTCCCAACACTGGCACATCAACCGATTATACTTAATAGGCCAATCCATTCAGAAGCTTTAGCCAAATCCATCAGAAAGCTTATATGGCCAAATCGATCAGATAATACTTGCCAATACTCATCCAAACGAAGTTCCCCACGACAAAAACCCTCAACACACCAACCCCACCGTATAGCTTCAAGAATGACCGGGAACTATGCTAGCTAAGACCGCCATGCTCATTCTCATCCATTCATGCTTTTAATCGATCGATCTAGCATTTACCCTTGGCACCTCCATAGTGGCCGCAAACGAAGTTAAGCACACAATATTCTAGTGTTGCTGGGCCGCCTTGTTGTTTGGCCTTCTCACATATTTTATCAGACCCCAAATTGGAGCATGTTAATAGTTCATGGATAAAAGAACTTTCATAGCCACTTACTATTAGATGACTGGATCAACAATGCTTTGATAGACTAGGGCTGGACTTCTTTTTGGGCACTTCTCCTGATCACATAATCAATGTGTAAAACCACGGAGCATAGGCCTACAAGTACCTGGGAGTCCACGTCTCCCTCTCGCTTTATCTGGAAAACCCAACTGAAGGCCACAATGGATGCCATCCACACCAAAGGACAACGCATTCCTTAGACAAAAGCCAAACCCGGGCAACCCCGGACTATGCATACGCATAATCACTCCCAGTGTGTCCGAGCAGCTTTCAAAATACCCAAGATTGATAGTGAACCCTTCTCATCCACTACATTCACATGAATTGACAGCAGCAATTCTGAAAACAGTTCAAAACTCTGTTGCACTCTCCCCAGATCATTCCCCACAAAGCCCTCCAGCCCCAAAAGCGAAAAAGGACTGAATTACCTTCCTTCTCACTAAACAAAAATCACAACCACATCTCTCACACAAACCCTAACGACACCACGGCCACCACCAACCACCTCTCGCCAAATCGACTGCAACCACCAAAACCACCCCCTAAAATCCATTGTTCCTCTCGCCGAACCCAAAACTTAAATACATTCCCTTAGCCTCGCAAACTTCACTACTTAACCAGTCAAACATCAGATAAGACTTGAAAGGACACTTAGCTTCCTTGAAAACTCAAAATACGAATCCTTCCCCTTCCCCCCAACCGATTTGCTTTCTCCCTTCATACCCCCCTTTCATGACCTGCGCAATTTACACTACCACGATGACCACACCAGCAGGAAAACTCACTTGTCAAGCACCAATATCTCCCCCTCATCACACCACACAAACCAACAAGCTCCCACAAACGCTCCTCAACATCCTCACGGCCTACCTTCTTCGGCCCAACCTAACCACCCTCCCAGCCACGCTGAACCACTCCCTCTCAGCCACCCCAACCTTACCCAAGACTTACATCCATCACTTCCCAAATCACACAAAGGCACACCCCGACTGCATCCCACCACCCTACCCCAACCCCACACCCAACACAAACACCCATTGCAGAAACTGACTACGAGGCAGACCCCATAGGAACCTTGAAAGGAACCACATGGTGGGCATGGCCCACCACAACAAACTTCAACCTTACGCACAAAGTGCTGGTATGCAAAGCAAACCGAAAACATGGGACCGCCGGCCACCCACCTCTGCAAAACTATTGATCAAACACAGATCCTTATTCTTACGCTTTTTCCGCCATACGGCATAAAACCAAAACCTCACACCTACACCACTCATAAAAGCAATGACTCAACTTAACCCAACCACCAGCACCGCACGCCCCCACGTGCTTTATCTCCACCTATGGCACGCCAATGCCAACCCCTCCACTCACCAGCTGGCAAAGCAACGAGCACGACCCACACCACAGCTGTAGGCCCACATACAATGCTCCCAAAACCATGCACGACGATCGACATAAGCCTCTTTACTCCCAAATTATGGGTCAGGCAATCCAATACAGCACCCCTAACACATAACACATTCCAATTATACACTGGAAACTCCCAAGCCCATAATGTAACCACAACTCTGTGAGATGATAGGGACAACAAAAGTATGACCAACTTGCTCCACACCTTCAAAACCACCCCCCCGCCCACAACACCTCCAACCCCAGAAAACACCCTTTCTTCACAACTCCAACGACATGGCCATGGAACCAACACCCCAGGATGTCCAAGCCAACAACCACACTGGTGCACAAAACTCCTCCTCGCATGGTACATAGGACAGACACCGGAGACTGGACATCCACCCCCCACTAGCCTAACCATCCAAACTGCAGTTTCACACCCACCCAGAACGGACAAGACACCCACACCCAATATACACACCTCGTACCTTACAACCCAACGGGAAAAAATGCATACGCACACCCCCAACAGTAGACTAAACCAACGCTACAACCAACTTTTAACACTTCAAAACTACTTCACCCCACTAAAGCAGAAAACGCCCCAAGGGGAACTTTCCACACGATTTTGCCTCTCTTTAGCACCAATACAGAGCAACCCCTGCCTCCACAACACCCTCTCCACCGCCACTTACAATAAGCAGCAGCTATTAACATCACTCACACGCACTTCTAACCCCTTCAGTACAACCCACATTAACTCCCCATCTACTCCTCCACACACCCACTGACCAAGTTCTTTTGGAGCAACCCAGACCCCCTCAGCACCATCTGGAATTGGTGCCTCCTGGTGACATTCGCCACGTTCCACCACCCAGGCTCACAGCACTCAGTGGCTCTAGCCAAAGCGGAATATATCCTTGAAGAAAAACAACATACCCCACGTGCACTGTCATGCTATTCTAGACACACTGTCTGCCCTACAAAAAAAACTCACTCCACCACCCATGGATCCCTACATATGACTCCATTACCCCAAAACTAAACTGTACAACACTTCGGACACATGCTAGAAGCAACTCTACACCTTCCTCGTCCCACCCAAAAAATGAACACTCATCATTGTTTGCAATCCACTCAATGAAACCACTTACTTTTACAACCTCCACAATTCGATGAAACACTGGACTGACTTACAATGCTCAGTCTATCCCCCACTGGAACACCACACCTAACCAAACCACCCACACTTCACAAAACTCTGACACTCAGATAACCTACCCAGAAAACTCCAATCACTTCTCAACAAAACCTGGGTGCCAACCAACCATCACCAGTGCCCCACCCCCCAATACTACCCCCTTCCAACATATCCATGCGCACACCAAACCATTCCCCAGCTGGCCTACAAGTTCTACACAGACGGTAGCCTGATCAAGGTTAAACTCCCACAATCCTTAGTCAAAATAGGAAAGCTGCTGGCTATGTCCCAAGCCTCAACCGCCACAAACAGCCTGTGCTCCACTCCAACCAATCAAAATATATCCATATCCCAACCACTTTGCCAACTGTTCCATCATGCGAAACTTCTCCATTCAATCAAAAGAGTCACCTCACCCAACACATTCTATAGCGCACACACCACCTCTGCAAAGTACGCTTCCTCACAGGATACATGCCAAATGACCAAGCTGAACAACCTAGGCACGTCGAGCTGTGACACCCAACGCCGTTCACCTAACGTAACACGCGCGGGGAAGACCCCCAGACAGTATACGACCTACTGCCACAGTCCACAAGGCACGCTGGCCGCACACCCATGGGGAGACACCCTTGGTACGCCCGCATCGCTGGCATCCCAATGCCTCCGCACATGGCATTAGCTATAGACGCGTCGTACCGAGTGCACTGGTTGGCCGACACCACTCAAGGAGGATATAGAAGACCACATGGGACGAAACACCCCGCCGAACTCCCACGCGCGAGGCAACAAGAATTCTGGTCGGGCTACACACCATCCGAACACAAAACCAAATTGGCCATATTCTCAAGCCAGAGGGGCAGACTAAGTGAGGAATCGAAACCTTGCATACGATTGTAAAATGCCATATTGCTCAACAGTGCCCCCTCCGCCAAAAACCACCTTCCCTATTTGCCACACATATGTGAGATGGAACGGGGGGGCCACATCTTGGCGGACTGCCCACACAAGACAGACTTTAAAGATGGTATCAATCAAGAGGACAGACGCCGTAGTGCGACTCCCGCGACAAGGCCATCAGCAAGGGAGACCTGGGCTCCCTCCCGCAGAATGATGATGGATGCTAGCAAGGAGGAGGAACCTCTCTAGGGGGGGTCACTTAGGAAACGACTCCCTACTAGGTTGTGGGCCCTCTACCTTTCCCGCTACCCACGAATGGAACAAAATGAGACCAGATCTAGGACATCGTCCCCGATACTGACTCCGCCTACCCAGTCGGGCTTACAAAACCGTCTGGATCCTGAGACTTGGATACTGCTCTGACACCATCAGCAACTAAATGTTGCCGTCATATCATGTCCAGCATGCTAGATTGATGGAATGCCTTGAACGGCTACCTTTTGTCCATTATGCAATCATTACCATTGGTACTAATGGGACCATTCCCACCTATTTTTCATGACCTCATGATCAAATAACTTGGACTTGACAAACTGCGAGCCCATATACTAGCGGACAAAGTCCATGCTTACACTATTGCTAGTTTTGAAACTGGTTTTGTAATGTCGGCTTTTTTATGGAGGCCCCCTCCGGGGATTAACACAACGGTTATGTTGTTTCTATGGTGACTACGCTAGCTTTGGCGTACGCTGTGGTGTCCTTAATATCACGTCCTGAGAGTGGCACATAACTCGGATGTAACAATCTCAATTTCCACACCTAGGCACATGCCAACTGTGTACTTAATGCTTAGGCCAAATCCATCAGAAAATACTGCCAATACTCATCCAAACAAAGTCCCCACCGACATCTCCCTCAACGGTATAGCTCAGAATGACCTACAACTATGCTAGAAAGACCGGCATGCTCGGTTGTCATCATCATGCCTTTGATGCGATCGATCGGCATTGGTGCATTTTAGCCCTTGGCACCTCCAAATGGAGCTAACGAAGTTCAGCACAATGATAGTTCTAGTGTGCTCGGCCGTTTTGTGTTCGGCCTTCTCAAATATTTTTCAGACTCCAAACTAGAGCATGTTAATAGTTCTTGGATAAAAGAACTTTCATAGCACTACTATTGAGATGATGGATCACAATGCTTTGCATAGACTAGGGGATTGGGACTTGCTTGGCACTTATCCATGATCACATAATCAATGTGTAAAATTGTGTAATTTGTTACAGTCCGGGGGAAGCTATAATACATCAGCTATATAATCAATGTAGTCAAATTAGTGCAGTTATGCACAAAACACACTATGGGGGATTGTGACCTCCCACAGCCAAACACGTTATCTACCTCTGACAATCAAATTAACAAGCCATCATTCGTGCACAGACATGGCCTAGGACAAAGTAGCGCATTTGTGACAGAGCTATCTATAATCAAAGGTTTCCAAGGCAATGCCCAGGTGTCTCGCTCTGACTCTGTCTCTCATAAGGTTGCAATTTATTGCTCTATATCTGGGGCTGCTAACTCCAGAATGTAAGCATTTAATGGTGCTTAGGAGCAGGGGCTGGCGGACCTGTCTGGTTGTGGCACTTCCAATGAGAATCTGGGTCATAGGTAGATTCACCAGGGTGAGGAAGACAATCATCTCCAGACTCATCGTCCCGATCGTGTATTACGGCAGGCTTGCAAGACTTAACCTCTGCCATAATCACCTTGATTGCAGCCAAAAATGCTTTACTGAGGTGCTCCCCGTATATTTCATCAATGTGACAAAAGACACCTTGGAGTATCAAGTGTGACATCACTCTCACGTCAGTCCACTCAATGTCTGTCTTCATGACAACTGATGGTGGTCGCTCGCTCTCACCAGGTGGAATGTACCTGCCTATAACTTCCTTTAACATGAAGTCAGCCATGTCAACAGCTGGGACTATGACCACAGCCCGTCCAGGTCTGGTGAAGTTATCACGTATTAAACGAGCAGCCCAAGAATTGTGCTGCGGGTCTAAGTCAGGGTTCAGAGACACGTTAGTATACTGATCGTAAACGGCTGTTGAAGTGAATATGTGGACTCGGTAGCCAAATTTCTGGCAGGCGGTTTCCAAGCGCTTCAGCCGTGGCTCATGGATGGGGTTGGCCTCAAAGCCGAAAGAGCACACAGAGCGCCGCTCATCTCCGAAATTCCGTGAAAAAAGTTCCTCCGTAATTGCGTTTCGTCCAATTCGTTTGTACAGCTCGGGCTGGTATACTTTGCGTATATTGTGCCCAATGTTAGTGCCCATGTCGATGTAGACGTGGCGGCAACCATCTGCCATTTTCGAATAGCGGCGTCGAGAACTCCTGATATCAGACAATTGAGTACCAACGCAACAAGTCACCAGGATGACAAAAACTACCGCAAGCATCTGTGTGACTGTGAAAGTATTGCGCACAGGGGCCATGCCTACCATCGTCATGTCCGGGTGATTCCAGCCTCAGGGTGCAGAGCTGAGTGCACCAAAGGCTCCTTGACTCCAGAGCCTGGTCTAGTCCAGCTAGGAGCTGACCTACAGGAGAGGGGATAGCGGAGGAGGTAAGGCAGAGGGGAGCATAGGATGGGCTAGCAGGGACAGAGATACGTGCATTATGTTAAATGGCAACAAAAACTGGCGGAAATGCCTTCATAGAAATGAGCTAGGTTCTGGTCATAGAAATACACAGGATATAGGACGAAAACATTAGCAAAACAAGCCTATATTACTTCGATAACGCGGCATAGGGATGGAGAAGCGCAGCACAGGGCCTCAGCCGAAGCTTTTGGGGAAGGATTGAGCAGGCAGTAGGAGCGATAAAACAGAAGAAGCGAAGATTGAAAGTGGGGCTTGCCGACAAAGAAGAAATGAGGCAAATGCTAGCAGGCAGAGATACAAATTTGGGTGAAGCGCCGTAACAGGCAAGAGCAGGAGTGTAGGGACCGAACCGAATAGGAATTGGTAGGCAAAATGCGCTTTGGCCACGGGAGACTTGCGGACAACGAGTGCATTCGCTTACATAGCAAGCGTGCAAATAAGCTGAGACAAGCAATGAACTATCACGGGAGGGGGGGCAGCTCGTCACCCCGTTACCATTAGGGAACACTATGCCTGCAGCAACCTTACTGATGCGCATATGCTTGCGGGATCAATAAGGCACCACAGCGTCCGCGAAGCAGAAAGGCGCAAAACTGACGCAACAACATAGCATGGCAACACAGATATCCTACCGCCGAAGTGCATTCAAATCAGCTCACCAGAAAACTTCGTTCCCTGAAGGAGAGACAGTCGACACTGGGCGGCCGCGGGAGAAAGCAAGGACGAACGAGCCGGGACATGGCTGTTCATGAGACTTCATTTAAAGAAGCGTGGTACCGCACCGGCAGTACCAGGACCGCACCCGGAGGACAGTACAAGGTACGACGGGTTATACGAAGTGAGGTACAAGCGGGTCAAACGACGGCGGGGAGCAACTCTGGAGTGGGTAACGCGGACAGCAAAAGCATGGAGTGGGCTGAGGAAAGAAGGGAGCTTGGAGGAAGGAACTTGTCAACGGAGATCAGGAATTGTGGAGACACGTTGTGGAGCCGGAGACAATTGAGCGTTGAGATTGTTACAACAAGGTAAAAGCGAGATTATTTAAGTAAACAAAGAATCCAATAACCGCCCAGGAGTCAAAAGACCTAAGCCCGTATAGCAGGGCAAGGTTGGGATAAGATTGTCCGGTGTCAGAAGGACAGGTGGGGTGGACAGAGAAACTGACCGCCCCTCCGTACACAAGTATGAAGGGCTCGTACTGAACCCCCCCGATAAGCAGGGTCCCGGAAGAAGGACAGAGTGGACATACACGTCAACACTCCACCTATGGACACTCGTCCATATAAAACCTTATCAACCAGTATCCCTGTATAAATTCATGGAAAACTTCCCGAGCAGAACGATTTGCATGAAGTTATACAGAAATACTGGTGAATGCCAGAACCTTGGAATTCATCGATTTCAACACCCACTTCACCAAGAGTACATCTGGATCAGTCAGCACTACGTCTGTTGAACAGAAAGCCGAATGGGCCAGACATAATCCTGGTGAAATGAGAGGTAAAATTAACAAATGTAACAAGTTAGTGTCAAACCAATATTCCACACGCCTCTGAACACACCCAAGCCACTCTCGAGATGTCTGGGGACAACAACACAGAAGGCTCCGCAGGTACCTCCAGCCCTGAACCCCCAAAGAGGCCCCCCTGCACTGGAGACAACAGAGGCAGGCGCAGAGCCCGTATATCAACAGGAGGCTCATACAAACGTCGCCAACCACCACCTTCTGATGAGGATCACGACATGGATGTCTCCGACATGGAGGACGAAGAGGAAGCCACCACCCCTCCCTAGCCGCCCTGGTAGCAGCCACGCATCAACGGTCATAGAACCCTTCAGTCGTCCCCTTACTCTGCGAGTGAGCTCCTCCCTCCCCGAGAGAGAGGCTCGTCCATTAACTCACCCGGCCTCCTCATTGTGGAAGTCGTCTTGCACCGTCAAGCCTCACATCAGTGCTTCCCCAACGGTGGACGCCTGCCCTACTCCGACATCAACTCCCCACTACCCGTCACCTACACGAGCCACAGTGCCCTTTTGGTAAACGGTGAGGTATTCCGGTTAGTGCTAAGAGTCGACCCTCTCCCATGAAGAACATACACCCCGTTAAGTGCGCCCACTTCCCCTATTCCCGACTAGGAATAGGAAGCAGACCCTCACTTTTCCTATATGGCGAAGACGAAGGGACGTCAATCTCCTTATGACCTTGGTGATCCTACTAATGAGCAAACAACGAGTTAGGACGACTATGATAGGACCCTCTAGTGGCTTATTTTGCCCACCTTCCCACCCTCCCACCCTACTCCCATTTTGCCCACCCTCTAGTGGCTTATTTCGCCCACCCTCCCACCCCACAACCAATATTTCACCATTTTACTAACCGGTAAAGTTACGACCCCCCCTAGTAAAGTGAAATTGTACTAAACCCCCTAGTAAAGTTGTTTTTTGTATTTGTCCGGAAGAGTTACGAACCCCCAAAATCAGTTTACGAACCGTGGGCTGTGGCAAGGTTGAAGGAGCCCTTGAAGAACTGAAGGTTTCATGTGGGGACGTCGATGTGTTCCTGGTACAACCGTTGGGACGTTACACACAGTCACCTCCAGGTTGTTGATGCTCAGTGTCGGCTCATGGTTGTAGGCACCATGCCACCACATCCCTGGGATCGTGATGTAGTGCCCCGCTGTCAGCACACCTTTCAGACCACCTTGTGCTTCAGCCTGGCGGACTATTTCATTGAAGGTGTCTTCAGTGAAATCCCGCATGTATATTGAGGATTTGTTTTTGTTATGCTACGCATATGGCAGGGCAGGGCAGGGCAGGATCCTTGAACACAATCAAAATGTACAAGAACTCACCAGTATCACCGTGGAGCAGGGCATTGGCGTATCCAGGTGCATGCCTGTCATGGAGCCTTTCCCTCCAAGCAAGATGTCTTCGTCTGAATCAAAGTTCATGGCCTCAGTCCACTTGTAGTTGTCCTCATTCTCGTCTAGGTTTAGCGGCACGGTGTCCTCGATGATTACGAAGCGGACTCCGAAGTTGGACGACGTCATGTTCATGTGGTACTCGCTGTTCTTCAGTATTTTCTTGATGTGGCCGCATGATTTAGTTTCTAGGCAGGTAGTGTTCCCGAAATTTGGCATGTAGGGCGCCTTGTCGAGGTACATATTCGACGGAAAATCAGGGCGAATTTAGGGCGAATTATCAGGTTCATGTACGGTTAAATTATATATATATTCAGACACATGCACACACGTACAATAATGCAAATAAGTCCTTACCCTGTAAAGTCGGGTGTCCGGTTGGAATCCTGGTAACAACGATGAATCCACGTCTCTGTCGGTAGGATCCACTCCGATGTTACCATCTTGGCAGGTCATTTTGTACCCATGGTAGTGATTCATCATGGTGGTTTCTGGGTACTGTGTGTTAATCAGCCATTTAGCCAACCTACCCCACATTCGTTCAAACACCATGGTGGTGAAGGTAGGAGGTGGCCCGCAGTACTGCAGTGCCTCAGCAACGTGGATGATAGAGTGCCGGTTGTAGTCCGCCTCCCAAGTGGGGAAGGCTAACTCCATCGCCGTGATACCTTCTACGACTGCAGCCTTCAGACTTGCTGCCGCTGAGGTGGTGCCGTCGGCACTGCTGGTCACAATCCGAGTCCACAGGCTCCCAAGGCAGTCCATGTATTTGAACGATGCTTTCTCCTGCTCTGGAAGCATTAACCCTAGTACATATTGCAAGGCTTGCAATATGTACTTTGACACGGGCCCTAGGCACAGAATGTGCTCGTGCATCTTCATGAAGGAAGGAGTCGTCAACAGATGATGCACGTTCATAGTGCAAATGATAGATGGCACGAACACTCCATCTTCGTTGAAGTGCTTAGCCCTGATATCAGCCTTCTTCTCATTGGCAGCCGTTGTAAACCAAGGGAACTCTTTTGGACGGACATCAACCCACCTCAAGTTGACTTTGGCCTCATACGTACCCAAGACAACAATCTTTGCGGGGTTTAACTTGGCCTTGGACAGAAGCTCCCAGATGCCCTTGCTTTCGTTGGCTAAACAATGGTCAGGGTCAGGGTGGCACATAGTCTTCACGTTCCAAAAGGGCAACATCTTGAAAGCATGACTCCCGATTACACCGGTCCTATTGGCGTTGAAGGGGGGTGTTGGTTTATCGTGACCGAGTCCAAGGATTAGAGCTTCGTCACCATCCATGGCGGCTTGGCGCATAACCTCATCTGTCTTACAATCTGGAGCAGCTGCCGTTATGGCGTGGTAAGTTGGAGTATCATCAGGATCGGATGGGAGGTGTAGAAATTGTGGGGCCAGCTGAGATCCGGCAGTCCTCAATACTATGGATGTCTGTGGCAGTAACATCCATGCTCGTGGGTACACAGAGACCTTCTTGGACGTTGCTGCTCCTGCTCCTGCTCCTGCTCCTGCTCCTGCTCCTGCTCCTGCTCCTGCTCCTGCTCCTGCTCCTGCTCCTGCTCCTGCTCCTGCTCCTGCTCCTGCTCCTGCTCCTGCTCCTGCACCTGCTCCTGCTCCTGCTCCTGCTCCTGCTCCTGCTCCTGCTCCTGCTCCAGCTCCTGCTCCTGCTCCAGATCTTGCTGCTGCTGCTGGTATTGCTGCTGCTGCTGCTGCTGCCTCCTGCTGATGCTGCCTCCTCCTGCCGATGCCTCATGCAGCTGCTGGTGTTGGTGCTCCTGCTGATCCTCCTGTTGCTGTTGCTGTTGCTGTTGCTGTTGCTGTTGCTGTTGCTGTTGCTGTTGCTGTTGCTGTTGCTGTTGCTGTTGCTGTTGCTGTTGCTGTTGCTGTTGCTGTTGCTGTTGCTGTTGCTGTTGCTGTTGCTGTTGCTGTTGCTGTTGCTGTTGCTGTTGCTGTTTCTGTTGCTGTTGCTGTTGCTGTTGCTGTTGCTGTTGCTGTTGCTGTTGCTGTTGCTGTTGCTGTTGCTGTTGCTGTTGCTGTTGCTGTTGCTGTTTGCTGTTGCTGTTGCTGTTGCTTTTGCTGTTCCTGATGCTGTTGCTGTTGCTGTTGCTGTTGCTGTTGCTGTTGCTGTTGCTGTTGCTGTTGCTGTTGCTGTTGCTGTTGCTGTTGCTGTTGCTGTTGCTGTTGCTGTTGCATGCTGTTGCTGTTGCTGTTGCTGTTGCTGTTGCTGTTGCTGTTGCTGTTGCTGTTGCTGTTGCTGTTGCTGTTGCTGTTGCTGTTGCTGTTGCTGTTGCTGTTGCTGTTGCTGTTGCTGTTGCTGTTGCTGTTGCTGTTGCTGCTGCTGTTGCTCCTGCTGCTGCTAGTGATTGGTGATTGTGCGTGTACCTGAGCAACTGCAAGGGCTTGCTCAGCTTCGGAATCACCCATCACTGTATCAGCATCAGCATCAGCATCAGCATCAGCATCAGCATCAGCATCAGCATCAGCATCAGCATCAGCATCAGCATCAGCATCAGCATCAGCATCAGCATCAGCATCAGCATCAGCATCAGCATCAGCATCAGCATCAGCATCAGCATCAGCATCAGCATCAGCATCAGCATCAGCATCAGCATCAGCATCAGCATCAGCATCAGCATCAGCATCAGCATCAGCATCAGCATCAGCATCAGCATCAGCATCAGCATCAGCATCAGCATCAGCATCAGCATCAGCATCAGCATCAGCATCAGCATCAGCATCAGCATCAGCATCAGCATCAGCATCAGCATCAGCATCAGCATCAGCATCAGCATCAGCATCAGCATCAGCATCAGCATCAGCATCAGCATCAGCATCAGCATCAGCATCAGCATCAGCATCAGCATCAGCATCAGCATCAGCATCAGCATCAGCATCAGCATCAGCATCAGCATCAGCATCAGCATCAGCATCAGCATCAGCATCAGCATCAGCATCAGCATCAGCATCAGCATCAGCATCAGCATCAGCATCAGCATCAGCATCAGCATCAGCATCAGCATCAGCATCAGCATCAGCATCAGCATCAGCATCAGCATCAGCATCAGCATCAGCATCAGCATCAGCATCAGCATCAGCATCAGCATCAGCATCAGCATCAGCATCAGCATCAGCATCAGCATCAGCATCAGCATCAGCATCAGCATCAGCATCAGCATCAGCATCAGCATCAGCATCAGCATCAGCATCAGCATCAGCATCAGCATCAGGCATCAGCATCAGCATCAGCATCAGCATCAGCATCAGCATCAGCATCAGCATCAGCATCAGCATCAGCATCAGCATCAGCATCAGCATCAGCATCAGCATCAGCATCAGCATCAGCATCAGCATCAGCATCAGCATCAGCATCAGCATCAGCATCAGCATCAGCATCAGCATCAGCATCAGCATCAGCATCAGCATCAGCATCAGCATCAGCATCAGCATCAGCATCAGCATCAGCATCAGCATCAGCATCAGCATCAGCATCAGCATCAGCATCAGCATCAGCATCAGCATCAGCATCAGCATCAGCATCAGCATCAGCATCAGCATCAGCATCAGCATCAGCATCAGCATCAGCATCAGCATCAGCATCAGCATCAGCATCAGCATCAGCATCAGCATCAGCATCAGCATCAGCATCAGCATCAGCATCAGCATCAGCATCAGCATCAGCATCAGCATCAGCATCAGCATCAGCATCAGCATCAGCATCAGCATCAGCATCAGCATCAGCATCAGCATCAGCATCAGCATCAGCATCAGCATCAGCATCAGCATCAGCATCAGCATCAGCATCAGCATCAGCATCAGCATCAGCATCAGCATCAGCATCAGCATCAGCATCAGCATCAGCATCAGCATCAGCATCAGCATCAGCATCAGCATCAGCATCAGCATCAGCATCAGCATCAGCATCAGCATCAGCATCAGCATCAGCATCAGCATCAGCATCAGCATCAGCATCAGCATCAGCATCAGCATCAGCATCAGCATCAGCATCAGCATCAGCATCAGCATCAGCATCAGCATCAGCATCAGCATCAGCATCAGCATCAGCATCAGCATCAGCATCAGCATCAGCATCAGCATCAGCATCAGCATCAGCATCAGCATCAGCATCAGCATCAGCATCAGCATCAGCATCAGCATCAGCATCAGCATCAGCATCAGCATCAGCATCAGCATCAGCATCAGCATCAGCATCAGCATCAGCATCAGCATCAGCATCAGCATCAGCATCAGCATCAGCATCAGCATCAGCATCAGCATCAGCATCAGCATCAGCATCAGCATCAGCATCAGCATCAGCATCAGCATCAGCATCAGCATCAGCATCAGCATCAGCATCAGCATCAGCATCAGCATCAGCATCAGCATCAGCATCAGCATCAGCATCAGCATCAGCATCAGCATCAGCATCAGCATCAGCATCAGCATCAGCATCAGCATCAGCATCAGCATCAGCATCAGCATCAGCATCAGCATCAGCATCAGCATCAGCATCAGCATCAGCATCAGCATCAGCATCAGCATCAGCATCAGCATCAGCATCAGCATCAGCATCAGCATCAGCATCAGCATCAGCATCAGCATCAGCATCAGCATCAGCATCAGCATCAGCATCAGCATCAGCATCAGCATCAGCATCAGCATCAGCATCAGCATCAGCATCAGCATCAGCATCAGCATCAGCATCAGCATCAGCATCAGCATCAGCATCAGCATCAGCATCAGCATCAGCATCAGCATCAGCATCAGCATCAGCATCAGCATCAGCATCAGCATCAGCATCAGCATCAGCATCAGCATCAGCATCAGCATCAGCATCAGCATCAGCATCAGCATCAGCATCAGCATCAGCATCAGCATCAGCATCAGCATCAGCATCAGCATCAGCATCAGCATCAGCTCAGCATCAGGCGCTTGAGGTAGAGCTAGACCTCGTGCATGCACTTGTTGGTCGTGGTACTTTTTCTCGAGGCTATGACCACTGAGAAATGTCCCTCGATGATGTCGAGCCGTGCGACTGTTAATAGCATTCTCCCGAGAACCAAGGGTTTGATTGGCGTCGCAGTTGCCAGAGCATTTCGGGCATAAGAGCAGGCCTTTGTCTGCCCCCCAAGAGTTGTATTTCTCTATCCAATGTTGGTACGTGGCTGGTGTGGCGGCTTCCATGGATGCGCCCGGTGCTAGGACGAAGTACGTGCAAAGGAAGAAATGAAGATATGCCCAGCGGCGTGACATCCTAGGCGTAGCGAGTAAGCTCAAGTGTTATTATGCGGAAACCGATTAGGGAAGGTTGCTGGCAAAATTACTGGCAGTCGGCGCTACTTACGCGCCTTCAAATTTTCCGTCAGGTCAATTCGGGTTATCTTGCAATTCGACAGTATAACCCGAACGCATATTGCTTCGACCCTTCAAAATTTGAAACCATTGACTCCATAGTGCTCATTCAATTCATCGATTCTCATCCTTACAATGGCTTCCTCCAAGGATGTGTCACCGACTAATCAGTACTTGCGTATGCGTCGTGATGTAATGAGAGCGAACCATCAGACAATGGTACTGATGGGTCTTGAGGAAAGCGCTGATGCGGTGCTTCAGCGAACCTTGCAGAATAACTTAAGGGATGCGGAATCTAAAAAGCCAAGAATAAAACGCGCCCAAGTGGACCAAGTGCCTCGGCGAGATTTAAGGCCCAGGAAATCAAACCAGGAGGTGCGTATGTCATTACCATTACTTGTCGGTCCATGATCGTTGGAATAATGGTATCCTAACACCTTGTATAGGGAGCTGATCGACCAGGTGGAGTGGTACCATATAGGCCTCCTGCTTGTAATGGACGTTCTTGTTTCCCGGCGGATGGGCAATCTTATGGTCACTTTTCGGGGTCTTTTGACGTTTTACAGCTTCAATCTTACGATAAAAAACGTAAGATTTCGGTATTCTTTTAACTGGAGGTTATTGGTCGATATATATAATTTATCATTTACATCTTATGATGGAAAACATAAGACTAGTTTTTGAAGAATGCGTTCATGTGTCTTTTCTATTCTTCAAACTAAGTCTTTTTTTCTATTATTGCCCATCCTCATCCTCCCTCCCCCAACCCCCCAACTTGTCGTTGTCCTCGTCCTCCCCCTCCCTCCCACTCCTCCGCCCCCTCCTCCACCACAGCATTGTCCACATTCTCTCCATCCGACTGCACTGCCTCCGTTGTAGTGCTGTCCTCGATAGCTGGGCAAGCTAAGAGCATGCTTGCGTGGATTTTTTTTTATCTTCTTGGGGACAGAGGGTAGGGAGCTGAATTGCACGGCATCAAGGGGGATGGCGCCTATCCATGTAGATGCCTTTTTCCGTTGCCCAACAGTAATCGGCACAAGCTTGCGGTCCATCCAACCACTAGGCCACCCTCACTGGGTAGTGCTCGTCAGTGTACACCAACGCCTCTGGTTTAGGGTACGAAGGCATTAAGTACACACATTGGAGCTCTCTATCGACAGGTTCTGATGTGATCTTAACCACGTCCCATCCTCTGGAACCGCTGGATTCGTCCATATCAACCTTGACCACAACGAAATGACCCACAGCCGAATCTGTGTTTGGGTCGTAGGCTACTCTGGTATCCGGCTTTGGCCCACCTGACGAATATAGGTACAACAAATCCACCGCCTCTCGCCTGTCAATGTCCGTCTCCATGGTGCGTATGGTTGTCAGTAAGTTGGCCATTTTCATATCTACAACGTCTGACACCTCCATGGACATGTCATCCAAAGCTGCTATCAACTTCTTGCCCACCGAGATCTGTGGAGAGGGTTGCAAGGCAGAAGGGAAGTCAACGAAATGTTGGTATGCTGGGAACCCCCCAGTCTCAGACTCAGGTGATTGATTGGCCCAATACATTATCTCACTCCAAAATAACTTTTCCCACCACAGGTCGCTGCCCTCCCATCGTACACGAACGTCTTTACAAATATTTTGGACGTATCCAACAAGTTTTCGCCTTGTACTTGGACCTGGACCTTCTGTTGGTGATGGACCTTCTGCCGGAGCTTTTGGCTCTGCTGGAGCTGGACCTGGACCTTCTGATGGAGCTTCTGGCTCTGCCAGAGCTTGTGCTGCTGCTGGATCGTCGGCTACTTTCTTCCGAATGACCTCCCATATAGCCTTCCAATTCTCCTGAATTTTCGAGATATGCTCAATCTTGATCTTTGAGAAATTCTTGTATGCTGAAGGCATGCTCAATGGAAACCTCGTCAGGATCTTGATGGGTTCGGCGTCATTATTCCATTGCCCTCTCCAGGGCCCCGACTCGTCTACCTCCTTGTAATAGACACCTGCGTATGTTGTACAAACAAATATTATTGGCAAATATAAGTTGTATACAAGGTGATATATAAGCTGGTATATTATACAAGCATGACATATATAATTAGTGTTCATGCTTCCGTTTGCAAAGGGGAGGACTGGGCATTAAAATTAAAGACAATGCAACCAAATTTGTTAACTCACCAGCTCGCCCATCGGTGTGTCTCGTGATCTTGAATGCGTGTAAACGTCGATTGACTCCTTTGACGGTGCTTGTGCCGTGACCGTACAGCTGGTGCACGTTGTCTTTTAGGACAGCAGAGAAGTCCCCGATAGACGTCACAACTTCTTTCTTAGTGTACTTGCCCATATACTCGAACAAACCACCAACATCCTCGATCAAATGGTCAAGGGTGAACACATACTTGTTCTTCAAAATTTGCGAGATAACCGAGTACTTCTGGTCCAGTTTGCTGTGTGTGTGTCCGGGAGAGAGAAGTGGACGTACACTTCTTGGAACCAGTTTAGCTCCACCAATAATGACAAGTATGTGAACATGAATGCGTTCTTGTTGTCCTTTGTAGCGTTGTCCATCTGCAGGAAGAGATACGGGGGAAGCCCCCCGTCCGTTTCCCGGACGCGGTTGAAGAAATGCTGGAAGCATGATATTGTCAGGCTGATGGACTGCGAGTAGTAGGGAAGAGCCCAATACCCAACAAAACCTCTCCTTGGGGAAAACAATCCTGAGTAAGGAGGGGAAAAAAAGCCATAATTTTTTATAAGGAATGATGCCTATCGCGTAGGAACATGCAAAACACATAGGAACAGGCAAAACACAGAGGTCTGAAAGAAGAGGGAATGGAACCTTGAGAAAGGAAGCAGACAGTCCACCAATACATTGTGATCTTACTCACCCATGATGCGAGTCTTCAGAACTTCACCTCTAGCGGTCTTCTTGGTATGGGAGAAGTGTCGTGGCTGAGGAATGTTTGTCTTCTTGTTGTCCATGGCATCAACAACGACGTGCATGAAGAGGTCAGGGTGAGCCACAGACAGTTTCTCGCGGAATTCATATCTCAACCTACCAATGGCAATCTGTTGACGGTGCATTTCCTGGTCACGACGAAGTGCATCAACTAATGGTGAGGAGGAGTGAGGAGTTTGGCTCGGCATTTTACGCAGTCGTCGCACTTGGCGAATGGCTGCCAAGTCTTTATCTTCACATGCCACCAATGTTTTGCCCATAGTTTGCGCACACTGCTGAATAGGATCGTAGAAGGAATCATTGACTTCCTCTTGAGGTCGTTGAAGACCGCATGCTTGCTTTGAAACAGTCCGCAATGTAGGAAAACCAAAGGGTGAGACACCTTGATTTTTTTCCTGCCAGTCGAACCTTTTGCAAAACTGGTTTGGTGCGGCATACATTCCCCGAATTCTGCTACAAGGGACTCCATTGCAGCGTTAATCATGTCCTTCAAGATTGCTTTGAGACTTCTCTTCTTCCTTTCAGTCACAACTGGTTGAAACCTGTGGTGAAAGTGGGGAGGGGGATTATTGTTTGGTGGGGAGGACAATGTAGGCACTATGTCTGATTATCGCGAGCAGAAGGAGCCCGCATGAACATGTCCAAAACAACGAATACCAAGTGGCACATAATTTATCAAGATGGATATCGCGACATATGTATGAATGCTCCCACTCGCGAGCAGAAGAAACCCGCATGCCAATTGACTACTTTTAGGAGTCAGTATCATGTCTACCTATTTAGGGCTCCCGCTCGCGAGCAGAAGGAACCAACATGCCAATTGACTACTTTTAATGAGTCATTATCATGTCTACCTGATTAGGGGTCCCGCTCGTGAGCAGAAGGAACCCGCATGCCCATTGACTACTTTTATCAATCAGTATCATGTCTGCCTCGCGAGCGGGAGCATTCATATATATATCACGGGATCCGTCTTCATATCTGCCACTTACCCTTCGTCGTTTTGGTCCCGATCTTGTAGAGCCTTCCAAGCTCGTGATCCAAGTGAGGGGTTCCTCTGATAGAATCCCTTGCAAACATCGAAGCCTTGAATTCTGCACGCGCATAGCCATTATTTTGATGTTTAGTCACAATCATTATTTCGTTCAACAACAGCGGATACAAGTAATTTCAGCTTACTTTGTTGACACCGTCCCTAAGGACGTATGAACGTTCGGTTGGCTTGCCAAAGCGCTTAATTCACGATAGCTCTGATGCTGCCTCTCCTTTGCATCCAGCTGAAATCCAGCTCGTCTTTTTCTTAAGTAGGCATCATAAATTGGGTTGTGGCATTGCTGAGTGCACCTGCAACGGATACCAATGTCGTGTTCTGCGATGCCTTCGACTTCAACGCCTTCGCCTATGTCGAACGCATGCCTTTGTTCTAATACATGCGCTGGGGACGATGGTGCATTTGGACCAAATACCACGCGCAATCCCTTTGCTGTTTGAAATCTATATCCAATTCCGGGAGAAGGGGTAGCATCCATTCTGTCTAAGCTGTAACAGTCACAAGTCGCTAGAAGAGGCGGACACAGCTGCAAGGCTAGGATCTGCAATGCTAGGATCTGAGATATTAAGGTGATTCGAAAAAGTGTGCAACTCATGTGATAGACCTTTGATGATGCGATGCTCACTGGTAAAATGCACTCATGCGCACGCAAATAGGAGGCGCGGAGTCGCGGATGCGCATAGTGATGGGATGCAATTGCAACTGATGTGACAGACCCATGATGATGCGATGGTAGTAAATGTAGCAATGCGCACGCAACCAGGAGGTGTGGAGTCGCGGATGCGCGGAGTTCAAATATCTGGTGGCGGAGTTCAAATATAACGAATCGTCCACAGTGCAAAACTTATACGTAAGCAGCACTTATACGTTAGGAAGCAAGCTAAGCGTCCGAAAAGCAGACAAAGGGTTCCCCCCCACACCATCAATGTGGCCAAGACAGCTACGTCAAGCATAATTTTCGGCTAGCCACACCATGCTACCGGAGGATAAATGGCATGGGGCTTGTACAAGCAACACTGGCACATAAGTCCCGAGCCCCGTACTTGAAGGTACTTCCTTCAAACCTAGGGGTGAGATTATAAATGGAAGCTGGGAGACACGAAGCACTCACTTGTTGAAATACATAATTGTAATGTGGGGACAAAGTGGAACCGGGGATAAATGGCATGGGGCTCGTACGGACAACACTAGCACATAAGTCCCAAACCCCGTACTTGAAGCTACTTCCTTCAAACCTAGGGGTGAGAGTACAAATGGAAGCGGGGAGACACGAAGCACTCACTTGTTGAAATACATAATTGTAATGTGGGAAAAAGTGGTACCGGGGGATAAATGGCATGGGGCTCATACTGATAACACTAGCACATAAGTCCCGAACTCCGTACTTGAAGCTACTTCCTTCACACCTAGGGTGAGAGTATATATGGAAGCGGGGAGACAGGAAGTATTCACTTGTCGAAATACATAATTGTAAAGTGGGGACAACGCGGTATCTGGGGATAAATGGCATGGGGCTCGTATGGAGAACACTAGCACATAAGTCCTGAACCCCGTACTTGAAGGTACTTCCTTCAAACCTAGGGGTGAGAGTACAAATGGAAGCGGGGAGACACGAAGCACTCACTTGTTGAAATACATAATTGTAATGTGGGAAAAAAGTGGTACCGGGGGATAAATGGCATGGGGCTCATACTGATAACACTAGCACATAAGTCCCGAACTCCGTACTTGAAGCTACTTCCTTCACACCTAGGGATGAGAGTATAAATGGAAGCGGGGAGACACGAAGCACTCACTTGTTGAAATACATAATTGTAATATGGGGACAAAGTGGTACCGGGGGATAAATGGCATGGGGCTCATACGGATAACACTAGCTTATAAGTCCCGAACTCCGTACTTGAAGCTACTTCCTTCACACCTAGGGGTGAGAGTATATATGGAAGCGGGGAGACACGAAGCACTCACTTGTTGAAATACATAATTGTAATGTGGGGACAAAGCGGTACTAGGGGATAAATGGCATGGGGCTCGTACAGACAACACTAGCACATAAGTCCCATAACCTGTCCTCGAAGCTACTTCCTTCAAACCAAGGGGTGAGAGTATAAATGGAAGCGGGGAAACACGAAGCACTCACTTGTTGAAATACATAAGGGTAATGTGGGGACAAAGTTGTGCCGGGGGATAAATAACATTGGGCTCGTACTGACAACACTAGCACATAAGTCCCGTAACCCGTCCTCGAAGCTACTTCCTTCAAACCAAGGGGTGAGAGTATAAATGTAAGCGGGGAAACACGAAGCACTCACTTGTTGAAATACATAATTGTATTGTGGGGACAAAGCGGTACCGGGGGATAAATAGCATTGGGCTCGTACGGACAACACTGGCACATAAGTCGTGAACTCTGTACTTGAAGATAATTCCTTCAAACCAAGGTGTGAGAGTATATATGGAAGCGGGGAGACACGAAGCACTCACTTGTTGAAATACATAATTGTAATGTGGGGACAAAGTGGTGCCGGGGGATAAATGGATTGGGGCTCGTACTGACAACACTAGCACATAAGTTCCGAACCCCGTACTTGAAGCTACCGGCTTTAAACCTAGGGGTGAGAGTATACATGGAAGCGGGGAAACACGAAGCACTCACTTGTTGAAATACATAATTGTATTATGGGGACAAAGCGGTACCGGGGGATAAAAAGCATTGGGCTCGTACGGACAACACTGGCACATAAGTCGTGAACTCTGTACTTGAAGCTACTTCCTTCAAACCAAGGGGTGAGAGTATAAATGGAAGCGGGGAAACACGAAGCACTCACTTGTTGAAATACATAATTGTATTGTGGGGACAAAGCGGTACCGGGGGATAAATAACATTGGGCTCGTACGGACAACACTGGCACATAAGTCCTGAACTCCGTACTTGAAGCTAATTCCTTCAAACCAAGGTGTGAGAGTGTAAATGGAAGCGGGGAGACACGAAGCACTCACTTGTTGAAATACATAATTGTAATGTGGGGGCAAAGTGGTGCCGGGGGATAAATGGCATGGGGCTCGTACTGACAACACTAGCACATAAGTTCCGAACCCCGTACTTGAAGCTACCGGCTTTAAACGTAGGGGTGAGAGTATAAATGGAAGCGGGGAAACACGAAGCACTCACTTGTTGAAATACATAATTGTATTGTGGGGACAAAGCGGTACCGGGGGATAAATAGCATTGGGCTCGTACGGACAACACTGGCACATAAGTCGTGAACTCTGTACTTGAAGCTAATTCCTTCAAACCAAGGTGTGAGAGTATATATGGAAGCGGGGAGACACGAAGCACTCACTTGTTGAAATACATAATTGTAATGTGGGGACAAAGTGGTGCCGGGGATAAATGGCATGGGGCTCGTACTGACAACACTAGCACATAAGTTCCGAACCCCGTACTTGAAGCTACCGGCTTTAAACCTAGGGGTGAGAGTATAAATGGAAGCGGGGAAACACGAAGCACTCACTTGTTGAAATACATAATTGTATTGTGGGGACAAAGCGGTACCGGGGGATAAAAAGCATTGGGCTCGTACGGACAACACTGGCACATAAGTCGTGAACTCTGTACTTGAAGCTAATTCCTTCAAACCAAGGTGTGAGAGTATATATGGAAGCGGGGAGACACGAAGCACTCACTTGTTGAAATACATAATTGTAATGTGGGGACAAAGTGGTGCCGGGGGATAAATGGCATGGGGCTCGTACTGACAACACTAGCACATAAGTTCCGAACCCCGTACTTGAAGCTACCGGCTTTAAACCTAGGGGTGAGAGTATAAATGGACGCGGGGAAACACGAAGCACTCACTTGTTGAAATGCATAATTGTATTGTGGGGACAAAGCGGTACCGGGGGATAAATAACATTGGGCTCGTACGGACAACACTGGCACATAAGTCCTGAACTCCGTACTTGAAGCTAATTCCTTCAAACCAAGGTGTGAGAGTATATATGGAAGCGGGGAGACACGAAGCACTCACTTGTTGAAATACATAATTGTAATGTGGGGACAAAGTGGTGCCGGGGGATAAATGGCATGGGGCTCGTACTGACAACACTAGCACATAAGTTCCGAACCCCGTACTTGAAGCTACCGGCTTTAAACCTAGGGGTGAGAGTATACATGGAAGCGGGGAAACACGAAGCACTCACTTGTTGAAATACATAATTGTATTGTGGGGACAAAGCGGTACCGGGGGATAAAAAGCATTGGGCTCGTACGGACAACACTGGCACATAAGTCGTGAACTCTGTACTTGAAGCTAATTCCTTCAAACCAAGGTTTGAGAGTATATATGGAAGCGGGGAGACACGAAGCACTCACTTGTTGAAATACATAATTGTAATGTGGGGACAAAGTGGTGCCGGGGATAAATGCATGGGGCTCGTACTGACAACACTAGCACATAAGTTCCGAACCCCGTACTTGAAGCTACCGGCTTTAAACCTAGGGGTGAGAGTATAATTGGAAGCGGGGAAACACGAAGCACTCACTTGTTGAAATACATAATTGTATTGTGGGGACAATGCGGTACCGGGGGATAAAAAGCATTGGGCTCGTACGGACAACACTGGCACATAAGTCGTGAACTCTGTACTTGAAGCTAATTCCTTCAAACCAAGGTGTGAGAGTATATATGGAAGCGGGGAGACACGAAGCACTCACTTGTTGAAATACATAATTGTAATGTGGGGACAAAGTGGTGCCGGGGGATAAATGGCATGGGGCTCGTACTGACAACACTAGCACATAAGTTCCGAACCCCGTACTTGAAGCTACCGGCTTTAAACCTAGGGGTGAGAGTATAAATGGACGCGGGGAAACACGAAGCACTCACTTGTTGAAATGCATAATTGTATTGTGGGGACAAAGCGGTACCGGGGGATAAATAACATTGGGCTCGTACGGACAACACAGGCACATAAGTCCTGAACTCTGTACTTGAAGCTAATTCCTTCAAACCAAGGTGTGAGAGTATATATGGAAGCGGGGAGACACAAAGCACTCACTTGTTGAAATACATAATTGTAATGTGGGGACAAAGTGGTGCCGGGGGATAAATGGCATGGGGCTCGTACTGACAACACTAGCACATAAGTTCCGAACCCCGTACTTGAAGCTACCGGCTTTAAACCTAGGGGTGAGAGTATAATTGGAAGCGGGGAAACACGAAGCACTCACTTGTTGAAATACATAATTGTATTGTGGGGACAATGCGGTACCGGGGGATAAAAAGCATTGGGCTCGTACGGACAACACTGGCACATAAGTCGTGAACTCTGTACTTGAAGCTAATTCCTTCAAACCAAGGGGTGAGAGTATATATGGAAGCGGGGAGACACGAAGCACTCACTTGTTGAAATACATAATTGTAATGTGGGGACAAAGTGGTGCCGGGGGATAAATGGCATGGGGCTCGTACTGACAACACTAGCACATAAGTTCGAACCCCGTACTTGAAGCTACCGGCTTTAAACCTAGGGGTGAGAGTATAAATGGACGCGGGGAAACACGAAGCACTCACTTGTTGAAATGCATAATTGTATTGTGGGGACAAAGCGGTACCGGGGGATAAATAACATTGGGCTCGTACGGACAACACAGGCACATAAGTCCTGAACTCTGTACTTGAAGCTAATTCCTTCAAACCAAGGTGTGAGAGTATATATGGAAGCGGGGAGACACAAAGCACTCACTTGTTGAAATACATAATTGTAATGTGGGGACAAAGTGGTGCCGGGGGATAAATGGCATGGGGCTCGTACTGACAACACTAGCACATAAGTTCCGAACCCCGTACTTGAAGCTACCGGCTTTAAACCTAGGGGTGAGAGTATAAATGGACGCGGGGAAACACGAAGCACTCACTTGTTGAAATACATAATTGTATTGTGGGGACAAAGCGGTACCGGGGGATAAATAACATTGGGCTCGTACGGACAACACTGGCACATAAGTCCTGAACTCCATACTTGAAGCTAATTCCTTCAAACCAAGGGGTGAGAGTATATATGGAAGCGGGGAGACACGAAGCACTCACTTGTTGAAATACATAATTGTAATGTGGGGACAAAGTGGTGCCGGGGGATAAATGGCATGGGGCTCGTACTGACAACACTAGCACATAAGTTCCGAACCCCGTACTTGAAGCTACCGGCTTTAAACCTAGGGGTGAGAGTGTAAATGGAAGCGGGGAGACAGGAAGCACTCACTTGTTGAAATATATAATTGTAATGTGGGGGCAAAGTGGTACGGGGGGATAAATGGCATGGGGCTCGTTTGGACAACACTAGCACATAAGTCCGTAACCCTGTACTTGAAGTAACTTCTTTAAAACCTAGGGGTGAGAGTATATATGGAAGCGGTGAGACACGAAGCACTCACTTGTTGAAATACATAATTGTAATGTGGGGACAGAGTGCTACCGGGGGATATATAATGGGCGTTCCACCTTCCCGGTGGATGCCAATCTCAAGGTCACTTTTTGGGGGTCCTTTGGTGATCCGAAAGTTCATTCTCAAGGTAAAAAACGTGAGATTTGGGTATTTTTTTACAATTTTGGGGAAAATCGGGCCAAACGAGGTCATAAGATTGGATCTTTCGAACCTTACAGCGTTCAAACTCCCTATTAGGTTAACACCTAGAAAGACCAAATATATATCTTAGGTAAAAATCGTAAGGTTACTGTGTAAAATTGGAGGTTATTGGTCTGTATATACGATTTATCACTTACAACTTTATCCTCCTCCTCCTCGCCCCCCCCTCCCCCCCCCCACCCCCACCCCCTTAGTCCTCGTCCTCCTCCTCCACATCACTGTCCACATTCTCTCCGTCCGACTGCACTGCCTCCGCTTGAGTGTTCTCCCCGATAGATTTGCAAGCTAAGAGCATGCTTGCGTGGTACTTCTTTGCGATCTTCTTGGTGGCAGTGGTTAGGCAGCTGAATTGCACGGCATCAAGGGGGATGTCGCCTAGCCATGTCAGCGACCTATTTTTCCCTTCCCTAACAGTAATCGGCACAAGCTTGCAGTCCATCAAATCAATAGGCCACGCTGGGTAGTCATCTTTGGTATACTCCAACGTAACCCCAGTCTTATAGTAGGACGGCATTAAGTACACGCATTGCACCAACACTCCATTGACTGGTTCTGATTTGATCTCAACCACGTCCCATCCTCTCGAACCACTGGAGTCCTCCACAGCTACCTTGACCACGGCGAAATGACCCACAGCCAAATCTGTGTTGGGGTCAAAGGCTACTCTGGTATCCGGCTTCGTCCCACCTGAAGAATGTAGGTACAACACATCCTCCGCCTCTGGCATTTCAAGGGCTGTCTCCATTGTGTGCGCCCCCTTTAGTAACTTGACCATCTCAACAGCTACAATGGTTGACACGTCCGTGGACAACTCATCCAAAGTTGCTATCAACCTTTTGCCCTCCGGGCTCTGCGGAGTGACTGGCAAGGCAGAAGGGAAGTCAACGAAATGTTCGTCTGGTGAAAAATCCCCAAACTCAGTCCCAGGTGGTAGATTCTCCCAGTACCTTTTCTCACTCGCAAAGAACTTCTCCCACCAAAGGTTGCTGTCCGTCCAAAGCTTACAAAGGTCTTCAGCAATGCTTGCGACGTAATGGGCAAGGTCACCGTTTGCAGGTCCGGCAAGATCTCCAACTGCAAGTGCTTCTCCTGATGCTGGAGGTGGTGCTGGAGCCTGGGCTTGTGCTTGTGCTGGTGCAGGAGCTTGTGCTGGTGCTGGTGGTAATGTTGGTGATGTGATGACACCCAAGATACTCTGCCAGTTCTTCTCGATTCCCTCGATATCCTCAATCCTAATCTTTGGGGCATCCTTGTATGGTACGGTCTCGCTTAATGGAAATTGTGTCAAGATGGAAACGGCTTCGTCGTTCTGATCCCATTGCCCTCTCCATGGTCCCGACACGTCAAACTCCTTGTAAAAGACACCTGTGTGTGGTGTGCAAACAAATATTATTGCAGTATGTATTATTTTTTCCCTCTTCTAATAAATAAAAAATATATACATGTATGGGCATTCTTATTACTCCCACGTGCGAAGGGGAGCATGGCCGGTATCGACATGATACCTTTTCATACAAGTAGTCTAATTATGGACATCTTATACTGCTCCAGCGTGCAAAGGGGAGCAAGGCCGATATCAACCTGTTCCTTTTCCCAAAGCTCCCTCATGCTTACTAAGTGATATTTTGTTCTGAATGTTCTTAGGTTTTCAAAGGCAGAACCTGGCAAGGAATCGCAAATAAAGGAAAGGATAGGGAACACATCTTTGTTCTTCAAAGTCTGAGAGATAACCGAGTACTTCTGGTCCAGATTGCTGTGTGTGTGTCCGGGAGGGAGGAAGTGAACGTACACTTCCTGGAACCAATTTAGCTCCACCAATAACGCCAAGTATGCGAACATGAATGCATTCTTGTTGTCCTTTGCAGCGTTGTCCATCTGCAGGAAGCAATACGGTGGAAGCCCCCCTTCTGATACACGGACGCGGTTGAAGAAATGTTGTAGGCATGAGATAGTCAGGTTGATGGACTGTGAGTAGTAGGGAAGAGCCCAATATCCAACGAAGCCCCTACGTTGGGAAAACGATCCTGGGGAAGCAGGGGGAAAAAACAGAAGTTGTGATGTAATTGAGAATACCGATTTTACCTTCTAATGAACAAGTCTATTACGTCTGAGGAGGATTCAAGTGTCAAAGATGCAATGTTATATGAAGAAAGTTCGACAAATGCTTGTTGTTCCTACTCACCCATGATGCGAGTCTTCAGAACATCACCCCCAGCGGTCTTCTTCGTGTGGGAGAAGTGTCGTGGCTGAGTAAGGTTTGTCTTCTTGTTGTCCATGGCATCAATAGAGACGTGCAAGAAGAGGTTGGGGAAAGCCTCAGACAGTTTCTCGCGGATATCATATCTCCTCCTACCAACGGCAATCTTTTGACGGTGCATTTCCTGGTCACGACGAAGTGCATCAACTGATGGTTGAAACGATGTGGTGAGGAGTTTCGCTCGGTACTTGACGCAGTCGTCGCACTTGGCAAATGGCTGCCAAGTCTTTATTTTCACATGCCACCAATACTCTGCCCATACTTTGCGCACACTGCTGGATAGGGTCGTAGAAGGAATCATAAGCTTCCTCTTGAGGTCGTTGATGACAGCTTGCTTGTTTTGAAATATTCCGCAATGTAAGAAAACCAAAGGGCGAGACACCTTGTTTTTTTTCATTCCAGTCGAGCCCTTTGCAAAACTGGTTTGGTGAGGCATAGATTCCCCGAATTCCGCTACAAGGGAAGTCATTGCAGCGTTAAACATCGCCTTCAAAGTTCCTTCGGGATTTGTCCTCACCCTTTCAGTTGTTGTTGCTTCAAACCTGTGGGAGTGGAGCAGAGGGGGGAAAGGGGCGGGGGATATTTAATATACCTATATGATCCGGTATTCAGTCGACATGGTCACGCTCCCTCTTCGCCACGCGGGAGAGAAGAATGCATATCCATTGACTACTTCTATGATCCGGTATCCAGTCGACATAGGTCACGGCTCCCCCTTTGCACGCGGGGAGCAGTATGCATGCCCATTGATTACTTGTATCACTCGGTATCCAGTCGACATAGGTCACGCTTCCCTTCTCACGCGGGAGAAGAATGCATACCCATTGACTACTTATATGATCCGGTATCCAGTCAACATAGGTCACGCTCCCCTTCGCACGCGGGAGCAGTATGCATGCCCATTGATTACTTGTATCACTCGGTATCCAGTCGACATCGGTCACGCTCCACTTCGCACGCGGGAGCAGTGTGCATTCCCATCGACTACTTCTATGATCCGGTATCCTGCCGTCAACCACAATCAGGCTCCATCTTCCTCAGGGGAGGAATATGCATGCCCAACTGCTACTTAGTATGACTCGGTATCCAGTCAACATCGGTCACACTCCCCTTTGCACGCAGGAGCAGTCAGCATGCTCGTTGACTACTTTTATGACTTGGTATCCAGTCGACATCGGTCACGCTCCCCTTTGCACGCGGGAGCGTCGTGGAAGACGACGGGATATAAATACATATAAGTAGTCCATGGGCATGCATTTTCCTCCCGCGTGCGAAGGGGAGCATGATAGGGCCCTAATTGAGGTCGACGTCAAGACACATTATCATACAAGTAGCCAATGGGCATGCTGACTGCTCCCACGTGCGAAGGGGAGCATGACCGATGTCGGCAGGATTCGGAGTCATATTGGGAGAATCGTAAACATATACCTCCCGCGTGCACGACGCTCCCGCGTGCACGCGGGAGGTATATGTTTATGATTCTTCGACCTGTCTCCTGAACCGGTCGCCTACCGGTCTCGCGAACCATGTTCGTCGAATCGGTATCGCGAACAGTCACGATCCGCATACAAGTGTTGCGCAAGGGATACAAATTGAGATATTTGCCACTTACTGAAGGTTGTTTATGACCTGGTCTTGTATAGCGTTCTTGGCTCTCGAACCAAGGAACGAATTGCTCTGATACAATGCCCTGCAAACTTTGAAGCCTTGGATCCTGCAAGTGCACAGCCATTACTTTGATGTTCAGTAACACTCACCATTTTGTTCAACGTTTAACAACGGTAGATGTAATGATAGAAGCAAATGTAGCGTACCTCGTATTCACCTCCCTTAGCAACGTATCCGTCGCCGGTGTTCCCGCCAAAGCATTTAATTCGAGATAGCTTCGATACTGCCTCGCCTTTGAATCTAGCTTTTCAAATTCAGCTCGTCGTCGCTTTAAGAAGGAATCAGGAACTTGGGCGTGGCATTTCATCTTGCATTCGCAACGGATACCGGAGTCATCTTCGATGGCTGCGTCTTCCAGGCCGGTGTTGAACGCAAGCCGTCGTTCGAGTACAATCGATGGAGACGATGGAGACAATGGAGTCGATCGACGTGCTTTGGTTTTTAAAGGGAAGCCCGTAATAGTTCCAGGAGAAGGGGTAGCGTCCATTATGCACAAATAGGAGGCGCGGAATAGCGGAGGTGCGGAGTGCTGGGCAGCTGGATTCAAATATTTGGTGGCGTTCGAAAGAAGGGAAGAAAGAAAGCTAAGCACGTAAGCCCCCTGCGGAGCAAGTAAGGAGCAGTACGCATGGTACCGCACCCAGTGGTAGCACTGTGTGACATTCGAAGCTGCGGTTGTAAGGGGTGATGGGCGTAATGTTGTATCCAGGGGGTACCGTGCGGTATGCCCCATTCTAACACATAACCCAGATTTATGTTATACAAACCAGAACACGACATATGTATTTATTTGCAATCGGTTGATGTTCACCCCACATACTTGCGTTGTTGCCCCCAAGTCGTTTGTAAACTGTTAGGGGTGATGAGCGAAATGTTGTATCAGATGCGGTTACCCGTGCGGTATGCCCCATTCTAACACATAACCCAGGTTTCTGTTATACAAACCTGAACACAACATATTTATTTATTTGCAATCGTTTGATGTTCACCCCACATACTTGTGTTGCTGCCCCCAAGTCGTTTGTAAACTGTTAGGGGTGATGGGCGTAATGTTGTATCCGGGTGGTACCGTGCGGTATGCCCCATTCTAACACATAACCCAGGTTTCTGTTATACAAACCAGAACACAACATATTCATTTATTTGCAATCGGTTTATGTTCACCCCACATACTTGTGTTGTTGCCTGCAAGTCGTTTGTGAACTGTTAGGGGTGATGGGAGTAATGTTGTATTGGTGCGGTACCGTGCGGTATGCCCCATTCTAAGACATAACCCAGATTTCTGTTATACAAACCAGAACACGACATATGTATTTATTTGCAATCGGTTTATGTTCACCCCACATACTTGTGTTGTTGCCCCCAAGCCGTTTGTAAACTGTTAGGTGTGATGAGCGAAATGTTGTATCGGTGTGGTACCGTGCGGTATGCCCCATTTTTGACATAA
>JAJSRW010000642.1:37500-39629 GCA_022414725.1 Microglena sp. YARC
AGGATGAGGATGAGGAATGAGGATGAGGATGAGGAATAGGATGAGGATGAGGATGAGGATGAGGATGAGGATGAGGATGAGGATGAGGATGAGGATGAGGATGAAGGATGAGGATGAGGATGAGGATGAGGATGAGGATGAGGATGAGGATGAGGATGAGGATGAGGATGAGGATGAGGAATAGGATTTGAGGATGAGGATGAGGGATAGGATGAGGATCAGGATGAGGATGAGGATGAGGATGAGGATGAGGATGAGGATGAGGATGAGGATGAGGCGGATGAGGATGAGGATGAGGATGAGAATGAGCATGAAGGATGAGGATGAGGATGAGGATGAGGATGAGGATATAGGATGAGGATGAGGATGAGGATGAGGTGAGGATGAGGAATGATGATGAGGATGAGGTGATGAGGGATGAGGCATGAGGAATGAGGAATGAGGATGAGGATGAGGATGAGGATGAGGATGAGGATGAGGTAGGATGAGGATCTAGAGGATGAGGATGACGGGGATGAGGATGAGGATGAGGAAGGATGAGGATGAGGCATGATGGCGAATGAGGAAGGATGAGGAGGATGAGGATGAGGATGAGGATGAGGAATGAGGATGAGGAGAGGATGAGGATGAGGATGAGGATGAGGATGAGGATGAGGATGAGGATGAGGATGAGGATGAGGATGAGGATGAGGTGAGATGAGGATGAGGATGAGGATGAGGATGAGGATGAGGATGAGGATGAGGATGAGGATGAGGATGATGATGGAAGGATGAGGATGTGAGGATGAGAATTGAGTGATGGGATGGGATGAAGGAATCGGACGGCAATGAGATGAGGGATCGAAGGAAGAGGTAAAGAGGATGAGGATCGAGGATGAGGATGACCAATCGGATGAGCGGTGGGATGAGGCATGAGGACTCGAGGATGAGGATGCATTGAGGATGAGGATTGGATAGGATGAGGGATGAGACGATTGAGGATGAGGATGAGGATTGAGGGATGAGGATGTAGGAGAAGGACTGAGATGAGATGAGGATGCAGGAATGAGGTGAGGATGAGCGATGAGGATAAGGATGATAGATGATGATGAATGAGGATGAGGATGAGAGGATGAGGATAGAATGGATGAGAAGGATGATGAAGTAGGAGAAGTAGGAGGGGAAGGAGGAAGGAGGATGTGGATGAGGCATTGGAAGAGAGAGTTGCCATGAGGATGAAGGATGAGTGATGAGGAGAGGATGAGGGAGGAATGAGGATGAGGATGAGGATTGAGGCTTGGGATGAGGATGAGGATGAGGAGGGATAGGATGGGAAGCGAGTGAGGATTGGATGTGGAATGAGGATGAGGAGTGAGGATAGGATGAGGATAGAGGATCGGGATGAGGATGAGGATATGAGGATGAGGATGAGGATGAGACGAGATGAGGATGAGTGATGAGGATGAGATGAGGATGAGATAGATGAGGATGAGGAGGATAGGATGAGGATGAGATGAGGAATAGGATGAGAATGAGGATGAGGATGAGGATGAGGATGAGGATGAGATGAGGATCGAGGATGAGGATGAGGATCGAGGATCGAGGATGAGGATAAATGAAGGATGAGGAATGAGGATGGGATGAAGGATGAGGTGAGGCATGAGGATGAGGATTGAGGATGAGGATGAAGGATGAGGAATGAGGATAGGATGAGGATGAGCGATGAAGGATGAGGATGAGGATGAGGATGAGGATGAGGATGAGGAAGGATGAGGATTGAGGATGAAGATGAGGATGGGATGAGGATGAGATGAGGAATGAAGGATGAGGATGAGGATGAGGATGGGATAGGATGAGGATGAGGATAGGATGAGGATGAGGATGAGGATGAGGATGAAGGATGAGGATGAGGATGAGGATTGAGATGAGGATGAGGATGAGGATGAGGATGAGGAAATGAGGATGAGGTGAGGATGAGGAGGAGGATAAATGAAGGATGAGGAATGAGGATGGGATGAAGGATGAGGTGAGGCATGAGGATGAGGATTGAGGATGAGGATGAAGGATGAGGAATGAGGATAGGATGAGGATGAGCGATGAAGGATGAGGATGAGGATGAGGATGAGGATGAGGATGAGGAAGGATGAGGA